>VZSG01000785.1:0-42323 GCA_013398315.1 Nothoprocta pentlandii
CGGGGCCGCCCGGGAGCCCCGCGGCGCTGCCCTTTGAAGCGCTCCCGCTTCCCACGCTGATTCCTGCGGCAGCCGCCCGGCCGGGAGGCGCGTGGGGAGCGGAGGCCCCGCACCGCGGCCAGGGGCGCTCCTTGCTTTGATTTATCATCTTCGCTATTATTTATCCCCCCCGCGCTGCCTCCACGGGGGAGGCCTTTCTTCCTGGGCAGCTTTCTCGGTGCAGCTGGTGGCAGAGGAGCCCAGGTGAAGGAGGAGATCTCTAAAACTCAGCGTACTTGTGTGTTAGTCCTTGAGCTGGCTTTAAAATAGAGTCGAGCTTGAGCGCAGCGTTCGGCAGGAGGTCGCCAGGAATTATGTGGAGCGGTGCTGCAGAAATGCCCGGTGCCCTGGCACCCGCTCAAGGAGCGACTCGTCCCTCCGCAAACATCCTCCTGCAGTGAGGTGCTCACGGCGACCTAAGCTCAAAAATTGCACTTCTAAAAGAGCTTCTTACTATTTATCTGCCTTGCAAGTATTTCTACCGACTTCCTCGTACTTTTATTTTCTGTTGACTTTTTGAAGTTGCTGTGGGTTTTTTTGTTGTTGTTGTTTTGGGGTTTTGTTGTTGTTTTTAACTGGGCTGTTTTCTTTAGCTGAACTAATTTTCCTGTCTGTTTTTGAGGCAGCTGAGGGAGTTTGGGGTGAGCAGAGGAGGTTTGAGGGAGATGAGCAGGGAGCAGCCTATCCGAGTCCTCTTGTTTTGCAGCCATGAGGTGCTCGTGGGCACGAGCATCTTCATCCCCGGTGGCCGCAGGAGCCCGGCCCTGAGCCGTCTGCGGAGCGCTCTGTTTGCGTGTGTTCATTCCCGTGCTTTGGGGGGTTTGTTTTCCTTCTGTAGGCTCTGCTCCAGTTCCATCTCTCCCCTGATTTGGAAAGTAACGTGGAGCTGGGGTTAAACAGCGCAGTGGGGCACGCGTGAAGAGCCTGGAAGCCACCACCACGGCTCCTGCTTGGGCTCCAGCTGGAACGGGGTGTTTTCCCGCGGGTGATGACGGTAGGAGCTAAAGGGCTCCCGGGGCCACACACGGAGACGGTGCCGTTAAAGGGGCGGCCTGTGCGGCCGCTCTGCCGGAGGCACCGTTGGGAGCAGCCAGGACTCGTCCCCTCGCATCTGCCCAGGGCTTGTGGGAGAGCGGCCCGGGCCCTTCCGCACAAAGGAGCTGGAAATGCTTTCAGAAATTCCCTTTTATTTAGTTATTTTTCCTGAATCATAATTGCTGTCTCTGCCTGATTTTACCCTGTTGCCTTAAAGACAAGAATGTATTGAGGGAAAAAATTGTGTCGCTATGTGTGCGGAGTACCTGGCTCTTTCCAGGTGGAAGGAGCTGATTCCAGGTGCTGAGCTCCCCTTTAATGCCCATGGGAATGCTGAGGCTGCCCTGGGGCGCTCTGTGCCAGACCCTGTTTTATGGCCCATCCTGCGTGTGGCAGCCAGAGGAAGCCTTCTAAAAACGGGGAGGAATCCAGGCACACGGATACATGATCAGGATTAGGAACTAACTTGGCAAACTGTGGTTTGCCACCACTTAATTCCTAAATTAATAACGCCTTCTAATGTCAAAAAAGGATGATGTTAAGGTTTTAAAACTGATTTTTCTGGGTGGTCATGTGTGTCGTGTTCTCTTCTGATTTATTTAAACCTGTGTATTGCAAACTGCTTTTTTGTCCCCTTGTTCTCAACTATCTCCTCTGAGTTATGTCCAGTAAGTGCTGGACTTTGAGCACAGATGTTCCTTGCAGAATACTCACTAGTTTTTGGGTATGTGTGAATTTTTTTTTAATATATCTTTAAGCTTTTATAAATACAGTTAAAGCCTTTTTGCGTGTTCTGTTAGACAATAGGTCACAATGGAGCTACCATATAGTGTCTGAATTACTGTACCAGTGTTGCAGTAGCTCATCATGGCAGGCTCTCCCTGCTGCTTACAGTGTGAAACCTTAATGTAAAGGAATCCCTGCTGCTGTTGTGTAAAACGCAGACCTGTAAGCTTGTCCGCAACCTGACCCCACGGCAGAGGGGATCACTCGGTGCAGAAGCAGGGAGCGAGCAGCAGGTTCCCATTTCCCCCTCCTGTTAATCATTTCAGCTGCAGTCACTCAGGTTTATCAGTCACTCGGCACAGTTTTCGTGGTGTGAACCGTGGGGTTAGGTGTGCGAAGGGCCCATGGGGCTGCGAGCCGTCCCAGGCGTGCGCTTCATGTCTTGGTTTGGTCACACTGTTTGGTATCTATTGGGCACCCTTTCGCTTCTGAATTTCTGCTTTACCATTAGTCATCCCAAAGCTTTCACACTGTGCTTGTATTCAGCCATTCAGTGGGCTATTTGGTGTTTAAAGTGTTTTGTTTGGATGCGGAGTAACACACGGATGACTTTGGCTGCCCCGTCCCTACGCTCCTATGGTGCCCCCTCTATTTCTTTTTATTCAGTGAATATTCTTCTAGGCGTTTTTAAATGTGTTTTATGTCTGCCTCAACTCTCTCAGCACCTTTGTCTGCGAGCTGAGATCTGTGTTATGGTGCTGGATGCTGAATATCTCTGTTTTTTTCACATGATTTTTGCCAAAGGAGGGGCAAGGGGAACACAGCATGTCCACCTAGGCCCGGTGGCAGGGACCCTGGGAAGAGCTAACTGGCCTGCGAGCACCTTGTCAGGCTCCCGTCGTGCTGCCGAGAGGGCTAGCTGTGACACTCGGGATGGGAGCATCATTTGCAGGATTACTGTTGTTATTTTTTAAAACTTCCTGCTGGTATTGCCAGATGGGATCTCCGCCGGCCAGCAGATCGTCACGCAGATTGATTAACACACAAGTTGTTTGGACTTCAGAGAGGCAGGTATAAAGGTTGCTTGTGTGCCAGCGCTCTGGTGTGACGATGTTCCCGACGCTCCCTTCGTGCCGTCGACTGAGGAAGCGCCTGGCCCGCGGCCAGCCCAGGGGGCTCCTTCCTCCCTGCTCCCGGGCACCGCCGAGGAGACGGACAGGCTCTCCGCGTCAGTGACACTCGCCTCTTGCTCACGGTTTTGTTATCTTTAGGCCTCGTTTCTCCTGCCTTAGTCACTTCTGATTCAGGCAGAATCTCGGCCATCTCCAGTTCTCACCAGTTGGATGATAAAGGTCTCCAGAAAGCCCGGACACTGCGGGCAGCGTTCCTCCGGCCTCCTCCCACTCACTGCTGCTCAGCTCTTGCAGAAGTGTCAGGCCTTGCAGAAGTTTCAGGCTCTTCTGTGCATCCTGTAGGACCCCCAAGTTATTTAAAGCAGTGCCAGGTAGCTACTTGTGCGGCGTGAGGTGAGCATTGCTGGAGGGGGGAAACCACAAGTGAGCTGGGGAAGGAGCAGTAAACATGACGCTGACCTGATGCTGAAAATGTAAAAAGGCAGAAACCAGTTTGCCGCTTGCTTTTGTTATTTGTTTCTTTGTTAATCATTAATTTTCTGGGGCTGGCCGCCAGTGTTTGGAATTAGTCATGCCTGCGTCCCCAGCGGCCGTTCCGCTGTGCTCAGGGCGCCCGCGAAGCTTTAGCACAGCCCACTGCCTGTAAATGAGAGCCTTTGTTTCCTGTTGCTGGGGGGTTAGGACCGAAACCTTTATTTCTGGGATGGTAAATCACTGCAGGTCACTCACATCGGTGCCGTTGCGAACTCCTCTGTACGTAGGCAGCACTTGCAGGCCTTGGGACGGAAGGATCCTGTGGCAGAAGGCTGCACGCTGCCGCGGCTCTTCCTGGCACGCACTGTAAGAAAAGGGGATTAGGAGAACGTTTCTTGTCTTTGTCTTGAGCTTTTGTGTGTGTGTTTTGTTGTTAGTGTTGTTAATCCTACACTTACAGGATATCATCCCTTCACAAATTAAAGTACATAAATTTTAAATCAAAATTTTAAATTTAAATGCTGCAGTTGTCCAACGTTCAGCGCATTGGTGAGGGAACTGATGCAGGAAAACCCCTTGTTGTGCAGGACACCTGGCTTAGAGTTACAGTACCTGAACTGAAGCAAAATGCAGGCACTTTCACGTGCCCCACTTGAAAGCTTCTGCTGTGTTATTATTTTGAGTCACTGTTTAATATTGAACACCTGGTCTCTGGGATACTTCTTGGGGTGGGTCAGAGCCCTTAATAAGAGTGGCTGGAGCTGTGGGGAGGTGAAGCGGCTGGCGGCAGGTCAGGCAGCGAGTGCAGCCTGGCGTTTGGGGGACCCGAGCTCCAGCAGAGCCCAACAACCGGCCACAGGCGGCGTCAGTCGCGCGGTGAGTGCGAGTCCGGCTCGGCCTGGGCAGCCCTTGGCATCTCCTCGCCCCCGGGGAGCCTGGCAGCCGTTCGACCCCTCCGCGTTGAACAGCCCTGGGGGGAGAGGCTCGCTCCTCACGCATCCCTTCTTCCACAGGTACACATCCCTTCTTCCACAGGTGCAAAGCGAGTGCTCCCCTTGCGCTGCTGGGATGTGAGAGACATTCCAAATTCTTTTCCGTCCCTTGCCTTTCAAGGGGAGGGTTTGTGTGGGGAAGCTGCAGCAGCAGCTCCGTGCGCTTCTTGCCTTTGCTTCGCTGCTCCCAGGCCCTGTAGGCAAGACCCAGATTTAGTGGCCTTTCTGCTGCGTGACCTCCGAATATTGCAGGGAAACATTGCTAGGGTGCTTGGGTTGGAAGTAGCAATTAGGGAGGATGGGTCAGAGAAAATGTTTTCTGCCTCTAGGGAAACTGAAAGAAAGGGCAAATAGCAATAGGCTGAAGAAATATTTTCTGGATGTCCCAGAAAACTGCGGAGCCCTGTAATAAATGACAATTTTGTTTGATACATTCATGCTTCTTCCCTGTTGTTCACTGAAGGTGGCAGTGAACAAAAGCAGCTCCCACCAGCTCTGCTGTAGCTGTCGCTCGGTGCCCCGTGGGCGCTCGGCCTGGACACTAGCCGAATCCTTGGCTCCCCTGCAGCCTGCCCCAGGCACCCCCCAGAAGCCCCTGGCTGGCTGCAGATAAACAGTAGTCAATGTGTGTGACCTGTAACAAAAGGTAGTGAATCTAAGGTAGTGAATTGTAAGGGGCGTCTTAAAGGACTGCCTGGAGAAGCACAGTGTCCCTGAGGGCTGCGCTCTCCATGGCCTCCAGGCATCCTGAGCCCAGAACAATTGTGGCAAATATTTCCCATGAGGAGACCCAATGCCCTTGCTCAGCTGGAGCAGCTTAGCATATTTTATTTATTTACTCGCTTTTGTACAAGTACTGCCTCTGGGCTTGACACAAGTGGTGTAAATAGGGATGATTCAGGCCTAAGCTTGGATTTGTAACCTGGCTCGAGATGCTGCCTTGGCTTTAGGGTCTTCTCCTGGCTGTGCTCTGTGTCGCTGGTGGGGAGGAGGAGAACTGCAAGCCCTTCTGGCCACACCGTGTGCGTTAACTGCTGCTGTTTCCCGGGGCAGAGCAGCTACTGCCAGGATCCCCTGGTCTCATGTGTGTGTCCGTGGTGCTCGCTGCTTTCTGCACGTGCACCAAGCGCGCTCAGCTTGGCGCTCGCCGGGGGAGAAGAGGGACGAGCGCCCGAGCCCGCCATGCCCCTCGGCGGATGCGGGAGGGGGAGAGCGAAGCCCAGCCACGCTGCGGGCGCTGCACGTGGGCCTCTTCCCTGCCGGCCTCTGGCAACGCTGCTTGTGCAGGGCCGTGCTGGGCCGGGAAGCGCTTGCGGGGAGCCCTGGGGCAGCCGGTGCGGAGCAGAGCGGCTCCTCGGGCGCGGATGTGGGAACGTGCACTGGTGCCTGGCACCGCCTGGGGTGTCCTCAGGACCTGCCTCCCTTGAACCCCGCCAGTTATTGAACGGAATCGGGGTGAATCCAAGCGGGGACTCGTGCGTGAACAAAACAAGCTGTGCTTGAAGTGCTGGCAAAAGGGAATGGTCACTAACGGGCTGTAGTTTCCTACACACGTTGTTTGAACCAGTTTAATCTATATTTCCTTGAAAAGCTGGCCCTTATCTTTCAGGTGGATGCCAATACCACTGTAAATACCAGTGGTGCAGAAGTGCAATTTGCTTTAAATGCTGCCCTTGGTCTGAGAGGTCCGTGTCCCCAGTGCCAGGTCACTGGCGGCACGAGGAGAGCGTGGGAGCTGGTGCTCCTGTTTTTAGTGCTCCTCCAAAATAGCAGGCGGCTTTTGCCCAGGTCTCTCTCGTGTCCGGCTTAAGGCAGGCATCAACTTTTGTTTGGGTGTCTGAGTCTAACTGGAGAGAAAAGTTAAGTGAGAAAAATGCAACTTGGACTCAAAGTAAAAGCTTTAGTTTGGAAAGATCTTCTCTTGATAGCCTTGTGCCTCCATCGCCTGCTCTTTGATGGGATTTTAGCTCAGGACTCCAGGGTTTACCAGCCTAAGACAGGCCTCAGAACCAACAGGGCTGAGCCAGGAGACGCCCAAGATGTTTTCAATGGAATTTGTAATTGCATCTGCCTCAGTTTGCAGTTCTGGATCAAAGGCAGTCAGAACTCCGTGCTTCCGAGTCACTGCTGCTGAAGTAGGAGGGCCGCAAAGCGAGATCCATTGATTTCAGATGATAACTGTTTGGCAAGAGCTTGGGCGCTGCTCAGGGAGATGGGGCGATTCCCGGGAGCGGCGGCTCGGGTGCCGGCGGGCTGGAGCGCGGCAGCCGCGGCCGTTCCCAACGGAGCTTTCGCCCAGCGCAAGCAGCGTGCGCGGAAAGCGGGTGGCCCTCGCCCTGCGCTCCCAGCCGAGCGGGGCAGGGGCAGGAGGGGGCGAAACTGCCTCTTGCCGCTTCCCGCTTTGCTCCCCCAAATCCACACAGATGCACGTTGTTTCTAAGTGCTGAAAAAGCAGACGTTTCTATGTAAGATCAAGTGCAAACTCACGACATACTTATCGTTATCGTTAGATAACTTAGGTGTAAGCTATTTGTGCAACTCTTACGGTGCCTTTGAGAGCGGAGGTGTCGGGTTGTGTGTTGTCCTGCGAGACAATCAGCAGGGAAAAGGGCTGTTCTTTGTGTAGACTGGGGACAGCCTGAACAATCCCCGCTCCTTCCTGCTGTCCGGCAGCTCCCTGGCATGGCCGCTTCCGCACCGGGGCGGCGGGCCAGCAGCCAGCGTGGAGCCGCCGGAGCGGCACACGGAGCCGCCAGAGCGGCACACGGAGCGGGGCCACGTGAGCGCCGGGGCGGCCCTCGGAGCAGCCCGCAGGGAACAGCCGCGGTGACGCTCGTCCCCTCTCCCCGTCTTCTCGTAAGTCTCTTACATAACCCTTTGCTTACCTTAAGCTTACCTTAATCTTTTGCATACCTTAATCTCCAGGCGCGGTGAGGGAGCAGGTTGCCTCCTGAAGGGCTGTTTGGAGGCTCTGGGGAGCTCCATGTGAAGGACTCATGGTGTCAGAGTACTTTTTTTTATTGTGTTAATTTGAGCGCTGTGACCGTGACCTGGCTCAGGCTGCAGCTGATCCCAGCATGAAAAGCTGCTGTGGTGCCGGCGCTCTCCTGCTCTCGAGGAAGTTGCTGCAAGTCAGCAAAAAACGTCTCTCTCGGCAGCTGTTTTCCGTGAGGTGGTCTAGGAGGGCGCAGCAGCGGTGCTCCCGCTAGGTAAGATGTCGTTCTTCCATTACAAGCCTTTGCTTAAAGGGGCTTTATATTTACCAGGAAAGATCTGCTTGTGGCAGGAGCTCTGGGTATCGGCTCTGGGGGTGGAAGCAATTCTTTCTCATTTTTGTCATCTGTACTTTTTTGGGGATTTGGAAGTACTTGTTCTGAAAATTACACGTTGCCAGTCTTCAGCTAACTAAAATTAACTTCTAAGCATACATTTTCATTCAGGATGTGGCGTTAGGCTGCGGCGATCCTTTCCCATGCCATGCAGCGCTTAAAAGCAGCCGCTGGGTGCCCGAGGCGCTGCCTTTCGGCCTCGGTGCCGCGGGGAAGGGCAAGGGCTCCTCCGAGCAGGGTCCCAGGTGACGCGCTGCCCGCGCCGGAGCGGGACGGAGCCCGGAGCCTGCCCCAGGCATTCGCAGCCTCCTTTAATGCACCTGCCTCCATAGCTCTATTAACAGCACGCGTAACGATAGGCAGCAAATACTACTGGAAAACATTGCAGCGTGAACCTTAGAGTGCCTCCTAAAAGGCACTGGTGTTCCCTGACCCGAGTATATTGGGGCTCACCCCAACCTCGGAGAGCGTGGATCCATGGTGCAGAATTCCACCTTCGTTTCTGATGCGAGGCCCTGAAGTGCATCACGGCTTCCCGAGGCACTTGCTTGTTTGGCTGAGAGAGAACCTGTCGCCGCGGCCTCACGTGCCTCAGTTTCGCTCTCTGCAAAGTGGGAAGCGGCTTCTTTGCGTCGAGACCTGCTGTTATAACCTGCTTTGAAGCTGGAAAGGTGCCGCAGTCTGACGTGCACGTTGTGGGGTAAGCAGGAAAACACTGTGTGAGGCTGAGAATTGCACAAGGAGTGAACAACAGGGTTAAGTCAATATTGCCACTGAATTCTCTGTTCGGATGTAATGTCTTACAAGGAGCAGTTCTGATCCTCACTGGAATACTGTCGGAGCTGAAAGGAAGACTAAGCTGCATTTCTATTTTTTTCTAATTTTTATCATAATAAGCGAAGTCTTCTGATCCAAGGAAGAGGTGATTAGTCTTTGACGTGAGATAAAATCTCCTTGGATGGATGTGAATGGTAAGGAGAATGCTTCCTCACACTTTTAAAACTTCAAACAACAGTTTGGGAAGGAAGGTTTTGTTTTATAATACAACGCAGCAGGAGTCAAAGCGCAGCATGGTCAGAGAGGCTGGCAGTTACGTGGAACCCTCTGTTCTTGCACTGCTCAGTGTAAGCTGAAAACTTGCTTGCAGACGTGGAGACCTTGCGTGCTCCGCTCTCGTATCCCTGAAACGGTATGAAGGGGTCACGTTATTACTGAGCTTAACGAGAAATGGGCCGTGGTTGCTGGCAAATAGAAGGATGTTTGGAACTGACCTGCCGAGGAGATAGTTGGAGGGTAATAAGCTGGGGTGTAACTTGCTTTAATTGATGCCTTCATGTGTCCTCCTTTTGGGTTGCTTTGCTTGCCCGCTTCCCTTCCTGCTCCTGGGCGTGTTGCAGCCCAGACTGAGTGGCTCTGCTGGGAGGTGGTGCATAAGTAACACGGCTTGAAACTAATGATCTATTTCATGTTCAGAGGACTCCGTGTTGTCCTTCATAGCCGTTTGGGCTTTCTGAGGTTTCTCTCTTAAGTGGCAGGCCTTAATAAGGCTTCTGACGTCCTCCTGCATATTTGGTCCCTTCAGTTGCTTGTAAATGATGCATCACAGTTGTCTTGCAAAAATGGTGTCTCACTTTAGCTGCTGTGTCCTTGGCCGTCCCTTTGCCCTTGGTGCCTTCGATCGAACTGCCTCGTTTGATGGCTTCATAAATGCAAACTTTTATTTTCCGTGCTCCGGAGCAGCAGAAGCCGCTACGTTGCTCAGGGCTTTGCCGAGGCCCCGCGTGTCCCTCGTTCCTGGCTGGGATGCCCCGTTCCTGGGATGCTTCCATGTTTGAAAGCGTTTCGATACTTAGGAATAGTGAGTAAAGCTCAGGGGAAAGTGAGCTGGGCAATTTCCCACTGCTTTCATACACAAGGCAGTGGTTTTTGTTTAGTACAGGGAGCCATCGTGGGAGGAGCAGGGAGCAGAGCACATTGCAACATCTGGAAACTGATAAGGACAAATAGAAGGTCTCCAAATAACATCCTTTCCAAAACTTTGTCCTGAACACAGATTAAATCGTATTTCCCAAGAGCTGAATCAATATGGTAACAGCATCTGTGTGCCCAGATAGATGAGGCAAGAAGACCTGAGACCCACATTCGTGGGTAGTGTCTTTGTCCAACATCTTTGCAATTGCTCAGCCTGTATGCTGGGTATTCCTAAAGCTCAGTCCTTAGAAGCGTAAAGGAGGGAAACCCCCCAACCCCAGGCTATAGGGAATTGTCAGATATTTCCCTATCTGCATGGAGGCTGTCTTGAGAGCAGCAAATCTGATGCAGATTCAGGATGGGTTGTGGTGTGTGTGTGCTGCTGTTTGTTTTGTTTCAGCTCTTTGTTTGGTGCCTTGCTTGAAAGGGAGCTTTATTTACCTTGTGCGTGTTGTCCTTTCTCTCCTTCATGAATACTTGCATGTACCTGCCCTAACATCTAAGATCTCGGGGAAGAGGAGAGCACTGCTCTGGCTCGGGAGCGGAGCACGGCTCCGGCTTGGTGTGATCCAGGGCCTTGGGAGCGGAGCACGGCTCCGGCTTGGTGTGATCCAGGGCCTTGGGAGCGGAGCACGGCTCCGGCTTGGTGTGGTCCAGGGCCTTGGGAGCAGAGCACGGCTCCGGCTTGGTGTGGTCCAGGGCCTTGGGAGCGGAGCACGGCTCCGGCTTGGTGTGGTCCAGGGCCTTGGGAGCGGAGCACGGCTCCGGCTTGGTGTGATCCAGGGCCTTGGGAGCGGAGCACCACTCTTGGTGTGACCTCCAGGCCTCGCGTGCCGCCACCATCAGGTGTGTGGCCTGTGCCATCGCAGACTCGGCGGCCTCACCACAGCTTTCTTGCCTCTCCCAGCCTTCTCTGGAGATCTGTGCGTCTCCACAAGACCTGTTTGCTCCCAACAGCTTCCCCTGGGCCCAGATGTAGCCGGGCAGGAGCAGGCTGCCCCGGGAGCCCTTGCACATAAGCAGTCGGGAGCAGGATTGCCCGGAGCCCGAGGAGGTAATTGTGGCGGTCGCGTGATCCCTGCAGCTACAGTAGGCCTGCCACACTCGTGCTTGGGGACATGTTTTTGGGGAATTTGCATGGAGTTTGTGTTTGCCGCCCCGGGAAGCAGGGGATAGATGCGATGCAGATACCGCTGCGCCTCGGGCACGGCCCCTACTCGGCAGGTCTGAGTGCTCCTGGCTTAGTGTATTAGTAATTATGCTGAGTGCCCTGGCTGGGAGGGGAGCTCGTGATCCTCCCCGCGCGGCTGCTGTGCGGCTAAATCCGCCGGATTAACAGCTGGAGGGACAGGCGTGCGGAAGAGTGAGCAGCCCGGCCAGGGTCAAGCCGGGCCTGCCCTGGGTGTAGGGCCCGCGCTTCTATAATTTTCTTCTAATTCCCATCTCTGAGCTTATCTTTTCAGCGATCACCTCTTGCTGTTGATAAAGTCCTGCACAATTTATTGTGGACTTGCATACAAGATCTTGCAATGTTCAGTGTGAAGAATTAAGTGTTAAAAGGGGTGTATTTCCTGTCCCGATAGGACCCCGCTCTAAAGCTGTGCGGGAGCGTGCTTTTGCGTTCTTCTCTGTCCCGGTTTTGGCTGATAAATGGCATTTCTACCTGGTCGCACATGGCCTCGCCGCCCCCACGAGCTTCGCAGGCCGCGCTCGCCGTGTGGGGCACGAGGCGGCGCAGCGTGACGTGGGGTGAAGCGACACGTGGGGCTGCACGGGGGGCCCTGCCTCTGTCCCCGGCCAGCCCGCGAGCCGCGCTCCCCTCCGCGGGCGGCTCCCGCTCGCCAGGCTGCCTTGGAAGCCTCCCAGAGGACGACTGCGGCTCCCGGGAGCGGCAGCGTGCGGGATGCTCCCATCCCAGCCGGGAAGCCCGCTCCGGCCTCGTCGGGCAGCAGCCACCGTTTTGCTGGGGGGGTTATGGAGCGGGGGGCTGAGTTCTCCTTCTCTGCTTTTTGTTGCCCTTGGAATACTTCCTGAAGGAATTTAAGAGCGATGAGAAGATCTTGTCTTGGACAGCTGGAAAAGTAGAGGCCAGAAGCTCCAAGTGGCCATGGTGGAAAGTCTGGTGCTGTGCCTGGTGCATGGCAGGGTGCCGGCCAGATGGCCGGCTTATACCACCCAAAGCAGGCAAATACATGTGCTCCGTGTAACAGGACGTTGCAAGCGGAGAGTATTTGGGGAAAAAGAATTGCTAAAAGAAATGAAGGCAGCTGCTTTTGCAGGGGCAGAGGGAACCGTGGTGTTTGGCAGATGCCTGGCAAGGCCCCGAAGGCGGCGGCGAGGGGCCGCGGGCCCGCGGGGCTGCTGGCGGCCGGCAGGGAGGTTGCGCTCGCACCGCGGGCGGTTCAGCCTCCCGCCTGCACCCCAGCACCGCAGCGATGGCACTGACCTCCGTGGCACTGCCCTCGAACTAGGCGCCTGCGTGTGTGTCCCTTGCTGTGTTTGACATAGAGGCTTTTCTTAAAAATAAATAAATAAATTTCTCTAACACGATATTTGAGCTTTTTCCTACAAAAGTAGGTTTTCCAGGTGTATAGAAAAGACCAAATCCCTTAATGTTTTACCTCATCTTGGAATGGATGGATCCATTCGAACTGACTTTTTCAGTGCTGAGGACTGTCCACTGTGTGGTCAGTTGAAACCGAAGTTCAGAGTAGGTCTTGGAAGAAAATAAATGCTGGTGTTTAGCTATATCCTAAACTCTGGCATTTTGATGTATGCTCCTTTTCTAGTTGTGCTGGGGGAGCTAGTTGCAAGATCAGCATCTCATGGTGCAGTGTGTTTAGGTGGAATAGTCCAAGCTCAAGGATTCTTCTAGAGCTGGGAAGAGGAAGCCAAGGGACACTTGGTCGATTTTCTGCAAATTGAGTTTTGGGGGGCCTGGTAATATTTTGGAACCTGGGAATGTCTCAGGGCAAAGGTGGTTAACCCATGTTTCAATGGAAAGTGTTCAGATATGTAAGTTATACATCTCCTCTGTCTCTTCCTATAGCTTTCCACAGATGTAATTTGGCGTTGTTTTTGCCAGGAAGAATATTTTTGAATTGCAGATGACTTTCTCCCTGTGTACCCAACGAGCACAGTTCATAGGGTAGCGCTGCGGAGAGTTGTGACTTCTCACCCTGAGAGAGCTGTAAGGAGCAGCAGCTCCAGGTTAAAAACATTCCCCTTGCCTCCTGCAGCAGCATAATTTGGTGAGCAGGAAATTGGTTCGGTATCACTTGCCTGTACATTAAAGGGAGGCCTGGCTTTGCCCGTGGCTCGGGCACACCATGGTTGGTGTGTCCGTAGCGTGGCCCTTCGCAAGAGTGACGTGTGCTGTTGTGTTTTGCAGATGTTTCTCACCGTGTACCTGAGCAACAACGAGCAGCACTTCACCGAAGTGCCCGTCACGCCCGACACGACCTGCAGGGATGTGGTGGAGCTGTGCAAAGAGCCCGGCGAGAGCGAGTGCCACCTGGCCGAGGTGTGGGGCAGCTCAGGTAGGCGCACGCCGCCCCTCTGCCTGCTGCTTTAACCCGGGCTGCCCCGGCCCTGGGCCGGCCCGGTCTGTTAATGCCTGGGTCGGAATCGCGCTGCGCTTGCCTTGCAGACGGCACGCACGAGCCCACGCTGGATAATAGCCCAGGGAGCGAAGCGTGGGGTCTGTGGGTTCCTGTGCATGTGCAGCCCCTTCAGCTTGCTCACGTGGGCCTCTGGAGACAAGAGCTGTTGCTACTGTCCCCCCCTCTCCCTGCACTGGAGAAGATCCCCAATGGTGGCTTTCCTTAAGTGGTTGTGTATAGGTAACCCTGTGACGCAGGCAGAATCTTCTCCTAAATCCCAGCACCGTTTTCAACTGCAGTAGCAATGGGAAGCTCTGCATGATGCTTCTCTCTCTTGGGAAGGTGTTAATCTGGCCAGACTTGAGGGGAGGGAGCAGCAGAAGCTCTCCGAGAGGAACTGATTTAAAGGAGATCAGGGAGGAGTGAGGCAAGGTCGGGGACAGCAAGAGCAGTGTCTGTCTCAAGGGCTTGCAGAAGTATGTCTCGCATCTGATTCCCGTCTGATTTATGTGGTGGGTTGTGGCCTTGTCCCCTGCAGTGTCCATGCTCGCTTGGGCCTGGGGTGCAGATCTGCCCAGCATGTCCATACGCGTGTCGAAAAGCCAAATTGTGACCAACTTTTCCTCACTTGAATGAGAAGGGGCTCCTGACTGTTTTGTCTCCACAGTGTTCCTTATATACTGCTAGCTGTCCAGGGGTGTAAGAGAGCTTAATCACTGAGAGAGCTTCAAGCCATAAAGAAAGAATGGGGGGGGGGGGGGAAAAATGTCCATCTACCTTGAGAAGCTTCAATAAAATATATATTAAAAAAAAAAAGGATGGTAAGAACCTGTACTACTGTTTCTACACTTGCTTACACCTGTTAAAAGAAGTCCTTGGTGAGCTGGATGCTATTAAAGCATGGGGTGCTTGAGTCTGGTCTCCTGATTTTAGTCCCTTCTGACATAAAGTAATATTTTTGCTATTTTTATTCTTAAAATACAGTAGAAAGTTTTTTTCTTTCTTCCTTACAAAAAAGTCATGTTTTATTTATAAATGATAATAGAATCACTGCTCCAGTGCTAAACAAATAGACCTTTCAGGACAGTTTTTTCACTGTGTACCTCTGTCCAACTCCATCACAATCACCAGAACAACACAGTCCAGAGTGACAGACAAATAAAACAAGAACTTTGGTGTATTTTGCAGTTTTAATTACTAAATTATTCATTAGCCACAACCCTGCTCCCTGTTCCAGAGAATAGGTTGTGATGGTGTGAGGTCCACCCGTAATTACCATTTGGGCCCATCCTAAAGCCTGCGGCCTCCCGAGCCTCCCTGTTTTCACTCGCTCCAGATTCCTGGTTGGCTTTTAAGGTGTTTGCATGGAGTATGCTGGAAAGGGCAGCCTGTTTGCCCTTAAATCAAGGGCACTGGCCTGGGAGGCAAGCAGAGCTTGCGGGGCTCTAGGGTGCAGGTGGCCCTGCTGAGGCAGAAAGGGCCCTCCTGGGTTAGTGGCACCATCTAATGTAATGAGCTTTATTTCCAAAATCGAGTTGTCAGTCTCTGCAGTGCTCTGGGAAGAGATGTGAGGAAAGAAGCTGAGTGCAGAGGCATGAAGCGAAGTGGCGACTCTCCCTTCCGAGAGGATTAGCCTTAGTGAAGGCAGAGGCTTCTTGAGGTGCCCTGAGAGCAGGTATCCAGCTGCTGCTCCCAGTGCTGGCAATGGGCAATGAAACGAGTCAGTAGCCAGTTTGCACAGCAGAAGCACTGACGTTTGTTTTGGAAACCAAATGATTCTTGTTCCCCTCATTGACCTCATATTTCCCCAAAATATGCTTTTAAATGCAAGCCCTGGTGTCTGTGCAGAACTGTAGCTCAAATTGTGCTCAGTAACATAGAAAGCAATAGTCTGAAATCAGGTGAGATTAAAAGAGTTTGGGTGCTGGATGAAATATATACATGTTATTTTAGATAAAGTAAATCCCTTTCTAAGCAGCCTGTGCAACGTCCATTTGCAAAATAAGTTTCCGTGTGTATTTTGGGCTTATTCTTTCGGGAAAAAATACACTTATCTCTATGTAACTTCATTTTAGATGTCAATAGAGTAGGCTATCTTGTTTTGCCAGGATACCTCTTGTGGCCTTTTTGTGGCTATTTTTTCCACGCTGGGCAAGTTTAGTTTAAAGTAAACATGGAGCGTGCCAGGCTTTCTTTGGAGATGGAAACAAAAGCTGGAAGATGGATGCTTGAAAACCAGCTCTCAGACTTAAGTCGTTTGGGATTCTTTTTAGATAGCTCATCTCTCTTTCCTTTCCTGAGCCCTGCTCAGGAATTTGAGCTTCTGCTGTCAGCCCTTATTAGCTGCACTTCGCAGGGGTGCCGGGGGAACCGGAGGCACCGTGTTCCCTGAAGGGGCAGGTCGAGGCTCTCCTTGTCTTCCCAGATTTGCTTGAAATCTGAGGCATCTCAGGACAGGCTTTCTTAGTCCTCTTATCATCGCCAGAAATCTTGCTGTTAGATGCCTGCCTTGGCCAGAGGAAGCAGTGGAGCTGTGTGTTGTGCATACAGCAGAGTTAGGGGGCTAAAAGGTGAAGTCTGGCAAGTTGCTTTTTCTTCTGAAGCTTTTCAAGTGTAGCTTTGTTTGGCGTTTGCAAGTCTCTGTGACCTTCCTTTGAAGTCAGGGAGTGGTATTGACAGGATCTTTGTGCAAAGGGCATCTCCCTTGATGAGAGAGTGTCAGCTGAGGCATTGCCTGGCTGCTAGAAATCTCTCACAAACCTCCTGCATCTTCTTAAAGATGGAAATTTGACAGCGCTACTGTTGGTGGTTTTTTCCTCTTTTTTTTTTTTTTTTTTTTTTTTTTTTTTTTGAGTTAGGGTTTAGCAGATGAAGAGCTTTTTTAGCTGTCTAGACAAACTGCCGAGAGACTGCTTTTTCTGTAACAGTGACCTACTTGCTTATTCTGCAAAGCTAATCTCTTTTGACAGTGACTCCAGAAATTTTCCTTCCTAGATTGCTTCAGCGCAGCTGCACCATCTTCTTCTAAAGCAACTCTTTTATGTTGGAAAAGCTTTTCACATGCGAAACCATATGTTAGGGACTCTTCTTCCTATGAATGAAAAACATTTATACTTAAAACCAACCCTTTTTTTCCCTGAAATGATTATTTCTTATTAAGGTAGTTGCTTTGAAAGAATCTCTTGAATATGAAGTACTCTGATTTCTTTCTTTTCTTCATGTCTAAATAATGGAATAACTAGCAAAACTGTTTTGAGGGCAAATGGAAATAATACAGAAGTGGTAGCACTTAATTGCACTGTTTGTGCTCTGATCTTTTTTCCCAGGCCAGGAATAAGTTTTGTTTCTCTGGTACCCAGCAGAAATGGACAGGAACCTGATCACGTGTTTGAGACACTGTCACAAGATATTACGGCAGTGTCTTGCCTACATATACTTCACTTGACTTACTATAATATCTTGACTGTGTAATTGCCATCACTTTCAACAGAGGCATGAAAATGTGTGGTAAAAATATCTGGAATAACAAAAGGAAACATTTTTATGTAAAGATTAAAAGGCCCATAAATAATTCTAATTATATGCTGTCTATGAATGCCCAACTATGAAGTGTGGAAAAACTGGAGGAACAGTCACGCAGAGGAGGAGGAGTCTTGGTAAATGAGGGTGGTGTGTGGAGAAGACTCCTACTAGGGCTCTGAAATAGCAAAAGGCAGTGAGGAAGGCTTAAAAATTAGGGGCGTTACCCTGAATCCTGAACTTCGGGACAAGCGACAGAAAACAAATTCTGTGGAATTCCAGCATGTAACTCTAGGAAAGTTTATCTTAGCTGTCTGAAAAGAATAGCAAGCTCATGTTGAAGTAACTTCCTGTTGCATTGTCTTTATTTCTTCTCAGCCATGTATCCCGATGGTTTGTCTTTAGGAGGCTCCTTCAGATGTCTCTCAAAATGCATCAGATGCTGTACATGATAGTGGGCCAGATCTGCAGCTGATGGGATCTCTAGGAGAACGCCTGGGGTGTCCTGGCTTAGAGCAGCTGAGGATGGGGTGCACTTGGTGTTGCCCTGGGGTGTTTTTCAGAGTGTTTTGTGCTTCTGCCCGAGGCTGGCTGCAAGGGCTGCAGATGAGCATGTCCTTCTGCAGGCACTGAGAGACAGGTTCTTCTCTGACAGCTGCTGCTTGCGTCTCTCTCGCCCCGATTCTCGTTGGGATGGGCAATAAGGGCTTCCTGGTAGGAATCAGGATGGAGGAGTTCTTGGTGGGGATGGAGCCCCGAGGAGGTAGGTTTGTCCAGGGGAGGTACCGCGGACGCGGAGCGAAGGCAGCACCCGTTTTATTCCCACAGCAGTGAGCGACCTGGTGATTTGCAGTCGTGGTACCGAGGCACCCGTGGCAAAAGCCCTCAACTGCCTGGTTGCTGCCCTGGGCTGCCATGGTACCCCAGGGTCTGTCTTTGGGGCCAGCCTTTGAGAGGACTGTATCTGCATTTCAAAGATGTGCGTTTGTGCTCTGAGATACGCTGTGCACCACCCTCAGCTTCTAAGGGAAAGGTGGAAATGCCTTGTGTGGGGACAAGGACTGGGCAAGCATTCTGCGTCCAGGTGCTGGCAGGAGTTCCAGTGCAAGGCAGCAGCTCCTGGCTTGTCTCTGTACGTGACCTGGCTTCCCACAGGTCTAATAGTCCCCTTGGCCTGGCTGGAGAGTCACCTTGTGCCCGTTTCTCTCCGTTTCCAGAGCGCCCCGTGGCTGATAACGAGCGGATGCTGGATATCCTGCAGCGCTTTGGGATGCACAGAAGTGAGGTTCGGTTCTTCCTTCGGCACGAGCGCGCTCCCAGCCGGGAAGCAGGTGGGTGTTCGTCTCAGCTGATCGATCAGTTTGTCTCTGTAAGTTAAATTTCATTAAGTAAAGGTTAATGAAGCAGACTGCATATATAAGATGTTAATGGTGCTAGGCAGTACGATGCCACAGCCCTTTTTTTGATCTGACTATTCATTTTCCTACGAGTAGAGAATGCTATTAACAGAAGAGCAGGATTGCTAATATTCTTTTAACCATAGTTAATTTTATAGGGAGCTTGTCTGCACTTGGCAGTCCTGGGAGCATTAAATCAGAGCTGAAACTTTTGCAGCTTTTCTAGAGTTTGTCGTCACTACAGCAGCCAAGGCCGTCACCTGTTAAATACATTAGTAGAGCTGTATTAGCTCTGATGGCCTCCTAATAAGGAATATATGATCTCTTCTTTTAAAAACTCTAGTTACTAAATTGTTGTCCAGTAATGTGATTTATTATTTGTGCTGAGTATGTTTCACCTGGCGAGTATTCAACTGGGGTGAGAAAAATAGCGTACCTGGTGAAAGATAGAGGTCTTCCCTATTTCTCTCCCTTCTACGCATTTGTATTAGTTTTACTAGTAGAATTTAAAAAATTCAAGTCTGACTCTCTGAAAATGTTAATCTAAGGAACATGATTCTGTATATTCTGTAAAGAACTTTTTCTTTGTTTTTGCTTTACAATGATTTCCTGTGCATTTCTATTAATCTCTTGGGCAGAATCCTTAAGACTGTTATTGATATTTAAATCAATCTATTGGGTTCTTCTCTCTCTCCCATTTTTTTTTTTTTTTTTTTTTTAACTTTAGTTTTCAGTAATCTTCCTCTGTCTTGGAAACACTGCCTTTGTGTTGGGCAGTGTTGTATCCAGCTTATCACAAAATGGCCAAGCACAACTCAAACATTTGAGCTGTGTAGTGATGAGGGAATGAGTTTATGAAAAGTTAAAGCTATACCACTTTTACCTACCAGGAATTTTATCCTGCAGTTTAGTTGTCAGGATGTAGTTTTTCAAGTCCAGAATGCTCCATGTTCATAAGAGAAGATTTATTGGCACCTTATTGGCCTCCTAAAATGAAGCAGTTTGTTTTAGGAGAAGCAAATGAATAGGCAGGAGCTCTGTGCTACCTCTTAGTCCTTCAGGAGCATTCTCTTGAAATGAGTATCATGGTAAAGGGAACAAGCTGTGTAATAATCAACTATGGATTAACTGATGCATCTTTCATGATAGGTGACTAACCTTGAACTTCTGTTGTTGATATTCTCAGGGTGACAGTTGAAAAGGTCCATCAGAACTTCTAGGTGCTGGTTTTAGGTCACTCTCATTAGTCTGAATGCCTCTCTGTGAATTACCTAGGTATTTTTTGTCCCTTGCAGAGGGCAACATTGTTTTACAATTGTGCATCTGTAAAGTAGACTTACGAAGAGCCTGTTGACCAAGGGAAAACATTGAAACAACCTACTGCTGCTTGAAGCTTTTCCTGTTTGAATCTTTTTAAGCAGTTTTATATTCTAAAATAAATATTGACCTCACTCAGATAAAATTTCTTACGGGAAGTAGTGACAAAGTTACTTATATATCCAAGCTTGTTTGTAAGTCATTGAACTTGTTTCATGAAGTGATAACAACTAACTTTTCCTACACCATCGCTGGGTAAAATCATGAAGTAAAAGGGGAGCTCTGTTATTTGCTGCATGTGGATGAAATGCTGGCCAGGCTGTCTTGTTTTAGCAAGTGTGACTCCTCCAGGAATATTGATGACTTTTTCTTTCTTGATTAGAAGCAGAGCAAAGGGATATCTTGTAATCCCTTCTACAGTAGATAAGATTACCCAATCTGTTGAGGAGCAGCCTCTTCATAAAAATATCTTGTGTTCTCTATTAAGCTAATCTGTGTGGTAATGGCATGGGAAGAGCAGATGTTCAGAGTCTAAACAGCAAATGGTTGTGTTCTCTCTCCTTCCTACTGCATATTATGTCTAAGGGGAGAAGAAAATTCCTAAAATACATTGCCACCTTTGTCCTCTGTTTGTGTCCAGGGAGTGTGCAAAGGACTCAGGATCCAGCCTTGAAAAGGAATGGGGTGAAGGTACCTGGTGATCGAAGAATAGAGAATGGGGTAAGTGCTTGGTTAAAGCAGCCAGTGCAGCTCCAACAGGCTTGACTTCCTTGGAGATCCTGGTGCAAACTCCAGTCTGGAAAATGCGAGACCCTATTAAGAGATTCCCAGCGAGTGCTCTAGGCTTGTCACAAAGCTGTGTCAACAGTTTCTGCCCTTTGCTTGCAGTTCTTGGGGTCTAGATATCCAGAGAGTAGCTGTCACATTCATGTGTATATTGTAATTATTTGGGTGGAAACAGCTTGAGCGAGGTTGTACCGAGTTTTCCTGAGTGATCTCCAAGTGGTAAATTCAACATGTTTTTCCCCCCTCTACTTCCATCCTTGGGAATGGAAAATTTCCTTGAGGAAATTGTCTCCCCTTTTCCTCCAGTTTACTGGTTATTTTTGCCTTTCAGTTTGGGAAGTGGCTTGTCTTTCATCCAAATTTTGAATAGAGACCAGTTAGTGTCTCAGCATCAAATCTGTTGTCGTTGTATCTTCTGGCCCAAGAATAAATTATGGATATAAGACTGAAACTAGATTTAAGAAAGATGTGAGCAGATAGCTAATATCATGACAGTGCTGCCTTTTGATGTTTTTTTTCTCTATATTTAAACTCTCCTCTTTCTTCAACTTATTTTGAAATGCTTTGAATTGCAATGACATCCCTGCAAACAGATCCATCCTGCAGTGTGCTGAGCTTAATCAGGCAAAGCTGATTCATGCTGAGCTTAATTATAATGGGTTCTGAAAAGCCCCTTTAAAAAGCAGTGCTGGGATTTCACTTGAAATGTTAATGTGCTTGGAGGTGCGTGCTTGTGTGTGCGCCTGCATGGGGCAAGCATGTGCACAACCTTACAGGGGTTTGTTCTTTTAGCTTGTAAATATGCTCTGTCTTTGCAATTATTTTATTAGATACTTAGAGGTGTATATATATGTATGGATACAGTGCTTTGTGTGTACATGTATATGTTTAATAATACTTTAATTGTACTTTCCTACAGTAGCTGTGTCGAATTGCACGCTTGCCAAGTCAGTAATTCCGGAATTAGCATGCTTTGGATTTTTGTTGGCAGGTCAGTGCTCCCAGAATGGATATGACACTGGCTGAGCTTCAGGAGATGGCGTCACGCCAGCAGCAACAAATCGAGGCTCAACAGCAGATGCTGGCAAACAAGGTGGGCTTGGAATGAGGCTGTTCCTAGCTCGGAACAGAGATCGGAAGAGTCATGTGCGGAAGGGGGAAGGCCAGGGGCTGCATTTTCTTATAAACACAGTCCTCTCTTGCTTTGGCTGCCTATATAAATATCCAGGAGCAGGGCACTAAAATATTGCTGGTGATAAGTGGCCATACAGTTTAGTAAAAGATTAGAGCTCCTAGCATTAATATTGCAATTCATCCTGGTGGCTGTGCCGCCCCTGTTTGTGTTCTGCATGGTGACCTGCCACTCACTGCTTTCCTCCCTGAACAGGGCTTTTGTCCCTGGGTGTAACACTGCCCTGTAATGATACCTGGCTTTTGCCTGATAGAGTTCAGTGTGTCTGGCTGTCTGGGACAGCCATCTGGAAAAGGTGGCGTGTGTGTGTGATAGAAGCACTGGGAGAGTGATTTATACAATGCCTGCTGAACAATAAGAGAAAGAGTAATGAGAGCAATCGGAGCGCTCCTGGATTGAAGAGGGGAAAAAATAGCCTGAACGCAGCTGTGGAACTGGTAGCTTGGGTTTCAGCTTTTACTTGGGCCTCGTCGCTACGTCCTGCTCTTAAAAATACCGCTGGAAACGTCGCTGTTGGGACAGAACCTTTAAGCACCGACGTGTCAGGACGCGCGTGCAGGCGGTTGCACGGCCATGTCCCCTTGGAGAGCCCTTTCCTAGGGCAAGGGAAGGGAAGCAGGTTGCTCTGCAGCCCCTGTCCTGCTGTTCTCCCTCTGTGAGGCCACCTGTCTCTTTTCAAAACCAAACGGACACATTTTTTCCCCTTCCCAATCTCATATGGCTCCTGTAAAGCTTATTGCTCCTCATTATTTAGCACCTGCTTTGGTGCCTTAGCTTTCCATACACACATCTCAGCAAAGCGGTTCAGACCTTGGCTGTGCAGTGGTTGTGGCAACAGCACAGTGGTGCAGTGGCCCTCTGGGGCCTGTTAAAAATAGCAAGAAATCTTTATTTCTGTTCTGTGGTAAAAACTGATTTAAAAACATGGAAGTAAGTAAGTGTAATTTCTCACATGTAAGTGTGAGAAGTTAGTCAGCTTTGATTTGAGCAAGTGATAAGGGTATTCACTTGAAGTTTAATAGCAAAGTTTACACCTATTCTACCCAGGCATTATTATTATTACTATTTTTAAAAAAAAACTCTTGGCTATTCACTTACAAGTGATGATAATAGACCTGCAAGTCTGAATTATTAGCAGCATCACTGCAGTCATCATCTATAAAACCAGAAAGAGGAATGTTTTATATACTTTTTTTAAAGGGAGCCATATGAGATTTGAGGGGAAATGGGGGGAAGTTGGTGTGTTTGAGTCTGGATGTTCACCCAGCGGGGAGATGTTCTTTGAGTCTTACAGGAGAACATGTTTCATTTAAGATGCCTCCCTGCAAAGGTATCTGGGAAGGACAGTTTGCTCTAAAGAGAGGCCTTCCATCCCCTTTTGAAACCAGGTGCAATATTAAAAATAGATTCTGAGGAGAAAATAATACACTTACTCTCTAGGCATGGGCTGTAATATTTATTTCTGGCATTCTCCACTCCATGATTGACTCCAGACTCATGCATACACTGCAAGTGCTGCTTGATTTTCCTCAGAAAGCAGGCTTGCTTTTTCCCTTCCTTTTTCAGTCAAGTTCACAAGAGTCCATGTTTCCAAATGTGACTGATGATCTTAGGAAGAAATGTTCAGTTCTAATATTAGTAACTTGTGGTAGTCTTGGCTGCTCATCCTGGAGTGGCTGGGAAAGTCTTAGGAGCTCCCCTGCCTGTCCTGAACTGGAAACCATGTGCAATGGCCAAGGACTTGAAGGCAGTTCCTGCAGGTGATCTCGTAGCTCCTTTTCTCTCCAGGCTGCAGAGATCTGGCTGGTGCTGCTCCATCCCTGGAGATGGTGTATGGATCTGCCTGGTACATAAATGGAGTCCAATCGGTCGTGAGCCCCAGGCTTTTCGCCCTGGGTGGGAAGGATTCCCTATTTCTTGCACTCCTGTATTGTGGTGGCAGTGAGTGTTGCCCCAGAGCGATCACATCTCAGAACTGTGGCGTGCAGTGATTCCCCCATCTTGGGAGCATATAGCAAAGCTTGAAAAAGCGAGGAAAAAAGGGACGAGGGGTGTAGGGAATACTTTCTGTATAGAGAATTAAGTCATGCTGGGGAAAAAACAGAAATAAAATGTGGCGTAAGATGGAGATCTGTAAAGTACCAGCAGCACAGAGAAAGAAGAAAACAAAAAACTATTAGATCTTCTAAATCAAGATCTAAATAGTGGTTAAATGGAACTGGAGATGACTTTGGGGATCATTGAACATAAAGGCTAGGGTTTTTTAAGGATTAAAAAGCTTTTGAACAATTTAATGGAAGGAAAACTAATTAAGGGCCATTAGATATGGGCACCACGTCTGTTCCAGAGGGTCTTCATGCTACGGAGCGGTGGTGCCTGCGGGGCAGTATCGGGACAGTGTTGGTACCTGCTTGTCCTGTTCTCAGAGGCTTCTGTTGACACTTTGGGAGGTCGGGGTGTGGGCTGAGGTAACTGCTGGAGCTGCTATGACTGCGCTTAAATGTTGAGACTTCATCTGCCAGTACCTTGCTGTAAGTCCCATTAAAAAAGATTCTTAACTGCAGGAGCAGCGCCTGAAATTCCTGAAGCAGCAAGATCAGCGGCAGCAGCAGCAGGCTGCTGAGCAGGAGAAGCTGAAGCGACTGAAGGAAATTGCTGAGAATCAGGAAGCCAAACTTAAGAAAGTCAGAGCACTGAAAGGCCACGTGGAGCAGAAAAGACTGAGCAATGGGAAATTAGGTGAGGAGAACAGCTTGTGTGGGTGTGTTTTATTGCTTTTCATAAAGCATTGCTTTTGGACTTTTTTGTTTAAATGTTTTAGTGGGGCTATTTACAGAATTCTGAAAAGTGTTAATTTTTGCACCTTGTATTTGCCAAAAGAAGTCCTGAATGACTTGCAGGAGGAAAATATGTTTTCTTATTCTACACTTTAGGGAGAGTCCTATGTATTTCCGTAGTGTGTTTTGAGGCTACTGGATCTGCTCTTGCACTTCAGTTTCAGTTGCTTCCTTACCTAAATGTTCTTTCCTTAAATACCTCTATTCTCCACAGCAGCTTTCTCCATCCTCAGTGCTAATGCCCTGCATATGTTTAGGGTGTTGCTTGTTTCTTGGCCTGTAGCAAAGCTGTGTGTGCCGAGCAGCACACAGTGTCCATGCTGCCTCTTATGCAAGAGCTGCCTTCACGGACAAAGGAACTACCTTAATGGCCAAAGTGGTTGACTATTTTCTTTTTAATCACAAAAGCCAGACTAGCGTCCAGCTGGCTACAGTAGTATTTGGGGTCTGTCATTCAACCAGCTGGCTATTCAATATTAAATACTTGTTTCAGATGTCAGGTCAAAACAGGTGTTTTTTTTTCTTTTTCTGTTTGTTTTTCTATTCCTTTCTCTTCCCCCTCTCTATATCAGTAGTGCTCAAATGAAAATATACATGGTGCTTTATGATAAATGCAAAACCATTTTTCTCTGGGGAAAATGAGTGATGTGTTTGGGTTGCGTTGCACGAAATAAATGCCACTTTTCAGGAGGGTAAGGGCCCGTGGCAGTGTTGAGGCTCAGAGCGTGCGTGCGTGCCCCTGCGCGCTCCCTGGTAGCCTGGGCACCTGCTCGGGCTCACCCTGCCGCCTCGGGCCGAGCAGCCTCGGGGGCCTCGCGCCGGCGGCGTGCCTGGCAGAGGGAGCCCAGCCAAGGCTGCTCCTTGCTGCGTGTGCCTGGGCTCGCTGCGCCCTCCCGCCGCGCGCAGGCTCCGGGCAGCCCCGCCGGGCCGGCGCTGGGCTCGTGTCCCGCGCGCGCCGCGGGCGCTCAGCGCCGCTCGCCGGCTCTCTCGCCCTCTGCAGTGGAGGAGATCGAGCAGATGAACAGCTTGTTCCAGCAGAAGCAGCGCGAGCTGGTGCTGGCCGTGTCCAAGGTGGAGGAGCTCACCAGGCAGCTGGAGATGCTGAAGAACGGCCGGATCGACGGCTACCACGACAACCAGTCGGCTGTAGCCGAGCTCGACCGCCTGTACAAGGAGCTGCAGGTAACGGGAGAGCTGGCGCGGGAGCCAGGGCCCTGCTGGCACAGAGGGTGGTGGTGCCTTGCTGCAGGGAAACCCCCCTGCTCTATCCCAGGCAGAGCTATGTGCTCATCCCAGAGCCCCTGGGGCGTCAGCTGTGCCGCCCGCAGGGGAGGGGCAGAAGGGGCATCCCGTGGATCCTTGCCCTTAGCAAATGTGGAGATGAATTGTCCTTTCCTCGGGAGAAAAGGAGGGGGAAAAAAGGGAACAATGCCAGTTTGCAAGCGCAACAAGTCCTTTTAAGAGCCTTCTCTCTGTCACCATTTCCTGCGTCCCGTCCTGAAAGTTGGTGTGTGTTGATCTGTTGTTGTTTTCCTCCGGTCTCCCTCCCGCCCCCCCGCTCGCTGTGAATTGATTCAGCTGCGGAACAAGCTGAACCAGGAGCAGAATGCCAAGCTGCAGCAGCAGCGCGAGTGCCTCAACAAGCGCAACTCGGAGGTGGCCGTCATGGACAAGCGCGTGACGGAGCTGCGCGAGCGCCTCTGGAAGAAGAAGGCAGCCCTGCAGCAGAAGGAGAACGTGCCAGTAAGTGCCGGGCGTTTGCTAATAGCAAAACCCCACAGAAGTCTCGCTTCCCTTGCGGCCCCTGGGGTCGGAAGTAGAGGTTTGCATGTGGGAAAGGCTGTTCAAGGTGCTGCGCTTCTCATCTTCGTCTGTATGCGGTGGACTTGCATTGCTGAAGTACTTTTCACAGTATGTTGGTGTTAATCTACTTTATGGGCAAACTTATGGCCAAGGACTCTTCTTATGGCTTTTTCTTTTTTCATTATTATTTTAATAGCATGTTAATATGCATTAAAACCTAAAAAGCTTCACTTCTAATACCGGAATATAACTTCTTTCTATTGCTGCTTTATGCTTCTTGACTTCTGGTTCAAACTCTTTGTATAGATGGATGCTGCAGCATAATATTATTTTTTGTTTTGTTATTTTTTTTTAAGGTTTCTTCAGATGGGAATTTGCCCCAGCCGGTGGCTTCTGCTCCAAGTCGAGTGGCAGCAGTAGGTCCTTATATCCAGTCCTCTACTATGCCACGTATCACTTCCAGGCCTGAACTTTTGGTGAAACCAGCATTTTCAGATGGGACACAAGCTCTGCAGATACCCGATGGCCCCCTGAAAACACAAACTCTGCCCAACATGAGAGCTGGAAGCAGTTCACAAGCTAAGGTTCCTGCAGGTAACTTGCAGTTGGTAATCCTTCCCTAGGCCTGTTCTGTTTCAGCTTATCAACAGTGAATTGTATTTCTAACAAAATACTGTTAGGGGTGTTAGTCTTGGGATCTGACACCTCTTGCAGTGAGTGTATCTTCTAAGCACCTGAGGTTATGGGATTCAATGTGTTTTAAATATAAATAGTCTTCTTAACGAGTAATTTGAATTGAAAGGAATAGAATATAGGAGGGTTCTTTTGTAAATTAGTGATCCTTCTTCGTTCAAATTCCTAGAAGCCAGCTGGTCTAGCACGCATCTAGTAGCACCTGGTGGCAGGGCTTTTGGGTCATGGAATTTGGAAACTGCATGTGTGAAAAGTGGTGTTACTGATGGGGAATGGCTGTGGAGAGACCTTGTCCAACCCCGGACAGGTGGCTTGACCTGTCCTGCTTAGGGTATTAACAGGGATTTGGCTGCTGCTTTCTGTACCCGTCTCTGATGAGATACGGTTTGACTCAGTGGAAATAAAAGTCTGGAGAAGCTGGAGAGAGGTGAAGATCCCTTCCCCACTTTCTTGGGAGCAAAAGGCTCCCATTTCCCCTGGCAGATAAGAGAAACTTGGATCTTCCCTGAAGGAAAAACATAGTCTGAGATTGTAGAATAATTTTGTTTCTTTTATATATTCCTTCCACCACTGCAGTAGTGACAGATACATATGAAGTTGCCATTGCACAGTTATGGTACAAGTATCATTCACCCACTGGAGAAGGGAGGAATTACTCCATTTTAGTAGACACTAAAACTACTGGAGTGAAATTTAACGTGTGTGTGTGTGTGTGTGTGTATGTTTTAGTGCATGTTGTGTCTTTCTGATCCCCTCTTAACATCTCATCCCATGCTGACCCTAATAGCCCAGGGAAGTTCTACGCTATCTAGAAAAAAAAAAGTGGAATTCTAGAGAGACTTTTTGTCTGAATGCCTAAAAATGCAGTCACGTGCAGTGTGTGCTGCTTTCATGGTTATTTCTAAGCTTGTCTTTTGCATTCTCATTATTTAAAAACAGACAAAACTAAAGTGACAGGGCTTACAGCAGCTAACCTACATGTGATACTTGTCTACTGTCCAGAGCTGATGTTTGGAGAAATAAGTAAACCTTCTCCTGCAACAGATGAATGAGTCAATAAAATATGATTTTAGGTTGACCTGAACCACTTGCTGTCTCCTAGGCTCGGTGGTCCCCAACTCAAAACCTTCCCCATCCTCCCTGGACTGGAGCAGTTCAAATGCAGACAGTCTCATTCAGGGACAAGCCTTGACTTCAGCAAAGGGAATTGTGATCGGTGAAGGACAAGGTAAGTTCTTGTGTCCTTAGGTAAATTAAAAGGCCCATACAGGCTTTGGTGGGATGGTGGCAGGACTATTTAAAATGCTTTATTTCAAGGATATGCACAGAAAGCACCTTCTCTGCAAGTTGTCTTTATCACTGCACAGAGGGTGGTCCTTATTCTTGCAATTTTGTTGTCATTTAAAAAAAATCTTCCTGTCTGGGCCAGCAGCTGAAGGCGAGAGTTTCCTGCGGGACAAGGAGAAGAAGGTCCGCCCGTTCTCTATGTTTGATTCCGTGGAGCAGTCGGCCGGGCTGGGCGCGCTGAGGAAGAACCAGAGCAGCGAGGACCTGCTGCGGGAGGCGCAGGTGGGCAGGGGCCGGGCGCCGCCGCGCCGCTCCGCTCTGTGGGCGCTTGGAAAAACGCCTCGGTTTCTCCCAAGAAAACACTAGGCTCTTAATGTCACCTGAGCATTTAGAATCCTTCCCTCTACTCTCTATAGGGAAAACCTTCCTTTTGATGAATTACGTTCAAACAGCTGGGTTACTTGGTCCTAGCACGCATGTGCATATTTTTCCAAAATTTATATATACAGAAGCACTATGAGGGGCTTTTAAAATCATGTAGACACTTGTTGCACTTGTTTAATTCAGTGGTGTCCTTCAGATACTTGCTTGCAGCAAGACTTTCCACCTGCATCTAGGCACAAGTGCATGATTTGCTTGGGCAGAGGCACAAAGTAACAGGAAAACTGGAAAGATATCACGTGCTTTGCTGGAAATAAGTGTCTTACCTGCAGATTCCAGTCTTGGTTGCCTTTAGAGAATTCTGTACACACCTGTCACTTATTTTAAACATAGCTGTTACAGAGGGAGTGAAGGGGAAGAGGTTGAAAGTCTGATACTAGAACTAACTATGCTAAAATGTTTCCAAAAGTCTTTCCATGATTACTAAATGACATTGTAAACAGTGTTGCAGAAATTGTTCACTACTGTGTGGTCCCTGGGGGTCTCTGGTCCTCCCAGCAGGTCGTTACAACCTCTTTTACGGTTTAACCTTAATTTAACTCTCCCTTTGTCTTTCAGACAGCCAATAAAAACATAACGAAAGTGCCGCCACCAGTCCCCACTAAACCAAAGCAGATAAACTTGCCTTACTTTGGCCAAGCTAATCACCTGCCACCGTCCGAGGCGAAGCCGGAGGGAAACCCGCAGAAGCTGCCGCTGGCCGTCGTAACGATGGGGAACAAGCCAAAGGCACAGCAGCCCTCCCACACTTCCCAGCCGATGCCGCAAAGGATCTCCATGCCTCCAGCGGGTCCTTCCTCGAGCCAGGACCAAATTCTGGCGTCGTCCAAACAGGAGAGTCCTCCAGCAGCAGCCGTGAGGCCGTTTACCCCTCAGCCGTCCAAGGAGGCCTCGCTGCCGGCCTTCCGCAAGCCTCCGACGGTGGCTGCGAGCTCCATTTACAGCATGTACACGCAGCAGCAGACCCCGGGCAAGAACTTCCAGCAGGCCGTGCAGAGCGCCCTGACGAGGGCGCAGGGCAGGGCGCCGCACTTCCCGAGCGGTGAGTGTGCTCGGGAGCGCTCGGCTCCCGGAGGTCTGGGCGCGGGTGGGCGATCCCCCGGGTCTGCGTGGGCACCGTGGCTCGTGCTGCAGTAAGTTGGGTACAGGAGGGGGAAGCAGCTTGGGTGGTTGGTGAGATTTGCGTGCTGCTTTTCTGACAAAGTGCTTGATGTCCAAGTCCTAGTCTAAGATCTAAGATGTCTACGATGATGGTAAACCTTAGCAGTGAGCAGTTCAGTTGATTCCAGGATTCTGCCTCTCTGCCCTGGCTAAGTGAACCAGGCTGCATGTTCTTGTTGGGCTTGTTGATGAAATGCTCACGCCTGCTTCTCCCCTGCCCTTCAGTGTACGGCAAGCCCGTGATGGCGGGAGCCCCGGCGCCGCTGCCGCCCGCGGACAACGTCTACGCGAGCGCGGCCGGCAGCCCCGAGCCCGAGGGCGAAGCTGCCGCCAGCGCTCCGGAGAGCCACGAGACGGAGCGAATCCCCCGGCCCCTGAGCCCCACCAAGCTGCTGCCTTTCCTGTCCAACCCGTACCGCAACCAGAGCGATGCCGACCTGGAGGCGCTGCGGAAGAAGCTCTCCAACGCGCCGCGGCCGCTCAAGAAGCGCAGCTCCATTACGGAGCCCGAGGGACCCAACGGGCCCAATATTCAGAAGCTGCTGTACCAGAGAACCACCCTGGCTGCCATGGAGACTATCTCAGCTCCGTCCCATGCCTCCAAGCAGGCCACGGCAGCTGCCAGCCCTGAAAGCCCCACAGAGATCCCAAATCCCTACTTGAGTGAGGAGTCGGAAAAAGAAACAGCTGCTTCCGCCCCAGAACCAGCCATAGCCGAGGAAGCAGAGTCGGAAGCAGCGGATCAGAGTGAGGTGGTTCTGCCCTCGGCAGCTTTGGACACTGTCCCCGAAGGGCCGTCGGACAGCGAGGAGCTCCTGCAACCCAAAATGGAAGAGCCAAGCCTAGAAGCTTCGCTGCCACTGGAAGTGTACATGGAGGAGTACCCTCCGTACCCACCACCTCCATATCCGTCAGGGGAACCGGAGAGTTTGGGAGAGGACGTGTCCAACATGCGACCTCCCGAAGTTACAGGACAGTTTTCCCTGCCTCCGGTGAGTGTTAGCCCACAAATAAGTCAGTCCAAGTTCCGCAAGGAGATTCCCTGCGTTGTCTTGTAGAGATCATTGAGTGGATGTGGAGAGTTAGTTGCAGGGATAGAAGAGATGCTATAGAGAAACTTCTGTTTGTTTGATACAATTATCTCCAAATGGAACTGACAGTAATGAAAAGACTGTTGTTTCATAAAATGAATGGCAGTAATGATAAGTTTTAAATGGAGCTTGGTACACCAAGAGTAAAAGTCTTCAGGGCTGTAAAATACATTTCTTATAGAAGGTTCATCCAAATTTTATTACCTCTTAAGAGTAAATAAAACTGATTTTTGAGGCACAGCTGCAAATTTCAGGAGTATTTGGCCCGTTGTTGATGTGAGCTGGAAGCCAATTATCTGAATCCCCGGTCAAATTTGCCTGTTTGGAAGTGCCTTGTTTGAAAATTAGAGTTGAACAGGACCTGTCCCAGTCCCCACTCTGACAACTCCTTTGTAGATGCCAACTGCTTACGCTTCCTTTACTGGAGCTTTCTCCACATTTTTCTCTGAAACTTTAATTTGTCATGAGTCAATTCTCAAGCTGCATCGAAGTGACGTCCCTTAGGGCTAAGGGTAGGCACCACTTTACTGTCTTGATGCTTATTTTGGGAGTCTGCATCCGTTCATGTGCTGTGGTGTTATTTCACACTTGCAGAGCAGAAATACTTAATGTTTTCAGCTCTTTGAAGAGTTCTGGTAAAACTGATCATGAGTAGAATTTTAATAAGCTGATATACAAAAGTGTGATTTTCTTTTTTTTTTTTGTCCCGTCCACCTCAGGGCAGAGGACATAAATACTTTAGCCTGCTTTTTAACCTTGTAATTTCTGCATGGAATAGTCACTGCATGTTCTGCTTTGTGCTCTTAAAGACTTTCTCCTTGCTCCCTTTTTCAAGGGAACTTAGGAGCTGGGACGTCCTAGGCTGCAAGAACGCAGGTCTGCATGGTTTTGTGGTAATCTGGGGAGGAGAAGAAACCAGCCCAACTTCTTGATTTGTATTTAAACACTTGAGTTCTACCAAAAGGCAGTTTATTTAAAAAGCCTGTGCTTGTGGCATGATGTAGAAATCAATGGGTGATGGAGGATTTTCTGGGAATCTCGTCCCCTACAGCTTATCACGTGTTTGCTCTTGCAGAGCATGAGTCATTTCCATTGCTCTCTGCTTGGGCATCTGTCAGGAATTTGCATGGCCCTCTGAATAGTGTTTATTCCTGCTGCCCAGCCAGCTGGGCAGAGCATTGCCTTGCTGGGTGCGTGGCCACTGCAGAAAGAGCCCAGTGAAAACGGAGCCAGAGGAGCTTCCCGGGATCATTGGGGGCTTCTCGAGTCATTCCGTACTTGGTTCTGCGTTTGCATGGAGACTCTTTTCCGTAACAGGTTTTATTCCTGGTAATAACTCTGCTCTACTTAGCAAAATATTAGGAACTTAGTATCTGCGCTTAAAGATGTACACGGAGTCTTAAGGTTCATGGTTTGTGTCATAGCTGTAAGAATTAATGCTGAAATAGTCTGAATACAAACATTTGCATTAGTTTCTTCTGTTTAGAAGTGTAGGAGTTTAATGATTTTGATGTGCTTGCTCGAGGTAGTTCCTGTGTGTGAGCTGAACAGTGACCTTTGCTTATGATGCAGGCAAAGATCTCTAAGTGCTCCAAACTTGCTGTATTCATGCTGGGAAGGGGGCCAGGAACGACAGTGAATGGGTGAATAGTTTAAATTTCATGTAAAATTGTCCTAACTGGTTATTTCTGTTATTCTTGTATCAACAGCTTCGTATTCTTGTTTTCCCAGCAGAAATACCTGTAACTTGTGTTACCTTTTTGCAGGGGAAGAGGACTAACTTGCGCAAAACTGGCTCCGAGAGAATTGCCCATGGCATGAGGGTGAAATTCAACCCCCTCGCACTGCTTCTGGATTCATCTTTGGAGGGCGAATTTGACCTCGTGCAGAGAATCATTTATGAGGTACAAATCCTACCTTGCGAGAGAGGGAATAGCCATCCCCCTTCCAAGGGGGAAGCCAAAGCTAAGCTGCTTGGGACTGGCATGCGAGACTAAATGAATAGCACCCAGCCTAGATCTGTTTGTGAGGAGGGAAGAAATCCCAACAGAAAGGGCCACCTGGCAGCTCGTTTGAGCTGTTGCATCCACGCTGGACGTTTAGCATAGAGACTGGAAAATTGCAAGGTGCCTTTTCCATTTCTTATGTAGCATGTTAGCAAAGTATTTGTCAAGCAAGGTTCACTTACCTATTGCACTGCAAACAAAAAACATGTGTTTGGGACATGTTACAAATGCTTTTACTAAATTGTCAAGACGATATAAATATTTTTCTAAATATCTGTCGTCTTTCCGTTAAAAGGGGGCTGCAGGGTCTCATGTGAATCTTCTTGGGATATTTGTTACTGCTGTCTTTTTTCTCCCCGTTGTTTGTGTTCTTTATAGAAATAAGGCTCAGAATTAACATTTCAGAACAGGGCAACTGATTTTCCTACCCGTAGAGATGTTAACTGTGGAGAGCTTCAGCAGAACGAGAGTCTGTCCTTTCTCGGTTGCGCAGGTGGAGGATCCCAGTATGCCCAACGACGAGGGCATCACGGCGCTGCACAACGCCGTGTGCGCCGGGCACACGGAGATCGTCAAGTTCCTGGTGCAGTTTGGGGTGAACGTGAACGCCGCCGACAGCGACGGATGGTAGGGCTTCCCGCGGGCACCGGCGGGCGACCGCCCCGAGAGCTGCGGCCCGCAGCTTGTCCCCTCTGTTGGAAGGGAAAAACAAGGCTCTGGGAAGCTCTGGGCTCCTGGGGAGGTGGATTTGACTTCGGGAGAGGCCTTTGTAGGGGAGAAAAAAAATTTAAAAGGAGCTTTAGAGCTTTAGAGCTGTGCTTGCACCTGCAGGGCTGGTGAGCACTTTTCCACAGGAGTGCAGCGGCAGTTCTCGGTGGGGTGTCACGAGGGGGAAACAGGCAGAGCTGCATGAATGCTTCGCATTTGGGTAAAACAGAACAAAACTAACCGCGTTTCCAGTCTGCTGGGCTGGATGCAGCTGTCAGGTAACCTGTTTGTTTGAGATGTTAGGCAAGTATAAGGCAATTTCTATAGGATGAATTGCCTGCTGGAATTCCCAGTGTGCCTCCCCTGCAAGTGTGCTAGCGTGCAGCCTGCGCACACGCTGGGCAGCCTCCAGCTCTGCAAATTCTTTGGGCTTTTATACCCAGTACTGAGATAATTGAGGAGTGCTTTCCCAACCCACAGCCCCAAGCCAGAGGTGGTGCTGGGCTTACAGCTCATTCCTAAAGGATGCCAGGGGAGCTTTCTGATAGAAGGGCTGTGGGAGAGCTCTGCCTTTCTGCCTACACCTGAAGTGCCCAAGGCTCTGAGTAAAGATGCTTGTTGTCCCACAGCTGTAGTTGCCCGTGCTCCTTCCCAGGCCACATCTCAGCCCATTGCTGGGTGGTGAGAGATGTCGTGTTTGGAGCGTTTCTGAGGTGCAGTGGGGAAAGTTCTTCAGTTTTCAATGGATCAGAAAGGGGTAGCATGACCAGAGGTCCATATAGAAACCCAGCTCCAGGGCTGTGGCAGCTCCAGGTACCCCCTGCTCTGTGAAAGGCAGTTGTTCCCTGCAGGCCGGGTTAACCGCTGCAGGCGGGAGGCCCTGCGCCAGAGCCCGAGGGTGCCCGGGGAGCCCGCGGGCCGGGCTGCCAGCGATCAGCCTTTTGTCTTGCCCTTCCCCTTGGCGCGCAGGACCCCGCTGCACTGCGCGGCGTCCTGCAACAACGTGCAGGTGTGCAAGTTCCTGGTGGAGTCGGGCGCCGCCGTGTTCGCCATGACCTACAGCGACATGCAGACGGCCGCCGACAAGTGCGAAGAGATGGAGGAGGGCTACACGCAGTGCTCCCAGTTCCTCTACGGTGCGTGACCAGTCCCTCCCTCACCTGGGGCTTTTCGGTGTGGTTTTGGGTGGAGAAGTGGGTACTTGCACGGCCTTTTGCCTGTGCCCCAAGTTCCTGTTGGGGAGAGAGGGTTTAAGCCAGCTTAGTGTGAGAGTGAGGTCCGTCTGAAACAAGCTTTCGTAGCTGCTGAGCCTGTAGAGGTGATTTGGGTAATGCAGTTTCCATCTGCATTAAAACCCTTGAATGAACTGAACATCGCATGAGGGAATGCAGTGGCTTGAGAATATGATAGGGTAGATCTTCCCAGGTGAGTGTTACTTCATGCACCAGCGTGCCGGGGATTGCTCAGTAGGCCGTTCACACACACACACACACACACACACACACACACACACACACACACACACTACCTAATGTCTTCAAATGGGGAATACTTCCTGAGATGAATTTTTAGAACCTGGGAAGGTATTTACAAGTTTCTGCCTTAACAGAGGTTTGTAAACACTGAACTAGACTCTGCTGTTTTTATTTTCTATGATTTATAAATAAATCCCCCATTTAATTTAATTCCTTCATATAGTAAGGCTACAAGGAATATCCTTTTTTTAATACCCTGAATTTCTTCCAGGGTATAGTAAGAATTAAATCAGAGAGGGTGTTAGATTGTTTATCTAATACCCTCTGTTTGTCTGTTTGTGGTTTGTAGGTAGCCCTTGCTGCATAGGCACCTATCAACTGGACTTTCATTCCCCTATGAGAGGCTGGAGTAGTAAAAGAGGCTGGAGAGGGAAAATGCAGCCTTTTTGCTTTGGTGGGAGCTCTGAGCAGCGTGGGCTCTGGTGAGCTGCTAAGTGCATGTCTTTCAAAGCAGCCTGCCCCGCTGCCCTCAGGAAGCAGGAAGACTGTATGTCCCGGTGCCAGTGCACTGCCTTCCTTAGGAAAGGAAGGAGGAGCCCTTAGGAAAGGAGGGAGCCTGCCTGGCTAGCAGCCCAGCCTGGGGGCAAGTGAAGTTCCAGTCAGTTTTGCATCCAGGCTCCCATGGTATGGTGGTTGCCAACAGCAAACATCCAAGGAAGATTATAGGACTACATTAACAAGAGTAATTAAAAACAGTAGTGTTTAATCAGTTATCTTTCTGTTTGTTTTTAAGCATGAGTCAGAGCTGGGACCTGTGTTTAATGAGTGTTGAGATTTTTTTTTCTAGAAATCTATCAAATTCTTAAATTCACATAAGCAGCCTCCTGTGGGAAGGAGGCTCATGACTTACCTAGGCACAGTCTGAAGAAACATGTTCTTTCTGTCTGTGGATTTTTTTTTTTTTAATCTCACTCACTGAATTGTCAAATGTTCCTTTTCAATATAGAAATACCTTTATCTATATATTTATATAGATACATGATTATTACCTGTAAAAATTATGAGATACTTTTTAGTAGGTCTCCAAAGGATTGTAAGGCTCTGGCTTGTTGTCATCTTTATTGAAACCTCTTGATATTTGGGCTGCTTGGCTACTGAATTCTCATATTGTTCCATTAGCTGAATGTTATTGCTGGGGCTCTCTACAGTTATGGTGAGAAATTCACCCACTGTGGAGCCCTTCCTGCTGCAAGGGAAGCCTGGGGTGTGGGTATCCCTGTTTAGAGCAGATGTTGCATTAAAACCTGGCCTGTTGCCTGTGAGATGAAAAACCTGGCTGTGCAGCCTGGGAAGCATCTGAAAGGAGTATTGACCGATTTGCCTAATTCCTCTTTGCTGTGAAGAATGAACAATACTGAAAAGCAGCAACAAATGCAAGTGTTTCAAGTACTCCATTAGTCGCCTAACACTGGAATCCTGCTCTGATGTTGCAGCCACATCATCTTACACCTTTCAGGGATTAATGAACTTTATGGTATAACCAGGCTCTTAAAGACATTACCCTGGATCAAAACTTCTTTCTTGTTCACCTGTTGTGCAGCTCTCTTTCCCTCAGTGTTGATACTCAACGCCAGCTCTGTCCTTACGTGTGTGCAGAGCTCCAGCCTCTGCTAAACTTTTAGTTAAACCAAATGGGAGGCGAGGAGGGGGAGGAAAACTTCCTTAGAAACTAAAGTAAGCTGTGAAAGTAACTTGGGTTTAGAGGAGCTGCAAGGTAGAAATGAAAACCTTCCCTGGCAGACATAGGCTCTCGTATAGGATTCTTTGCTGTAATAGCTAGAAGATGGAGAGGGAATTGACAGGTTTTGTGGTGTGATGTGCAACATACCCTTTTCTCCTGAAGGTATGAAAATATAGCAAGTAAAAACCAGTAAGGCTCACTAATCTAAAACAGCATAATTAACTATGAGAAAGTTTGTATAGCAGTTGTTTGAAATGCCCTTTTTGATGTGCTGAGAAATATGTAGTGAGAGAATATTTCATCTTTAGCTACAGCTGTTTATTCAGAATCTAACAGCAAGCAGGTTTTAAGTGATCTTTTTTTTTTTTTTTCCAACATTGCAGGAGTCCAGGAGAAAATGGGCATAATGAACAAAGGAGTCATCTACTGCCTGTGGGATTATGAGGCCCAGAATGACGACGAGCTCTCCATGAAGGAGGGAGACTGCATGACCGTCCTGCGCCGCGAGGACGGCGACGAGATCGAGTGGTGGTGGGCACGGCTCAACGACAAGGAAGGCTACGTGCCCCGCAACCTGCTCGGGGTAAGTGCTCGCTCGGCGGTCACGGGGACACTGGCTGCGGGGTTGACAGGATTTGTCTCGTGCGTTTGGGCTAGGGGCTGCTTCCAAAGTCCAGCCCTCGGAGTTGAAGCCCTTCGTTTATCCAGGCAGGGAGTTGCGGACTTCGGCAGGGAGACTGACACCCTCCATTGGGATCCTTGGTGCAGGCTGTGTTAATAGTCCCTCCCTGCCCCTGTTTAGGGGGGTGTAGTACACTTTATGCACTGAGATAGGTTCACATAGGAATTTAAGCCAAGAACACTGCAAAATTCCACACTCCTCTTTCTAGTATGGAAAAAGAGCTCAGATTGCCAGATTTCATGGACATTTTACAATGCTCCTGTTTGTCCTGTGTTCTTTAAGTAGTAAGTTAGTGGCATCTAATTCCCTTCCCCTCTTTGTATTACCCTTTTATTTAAAAGCAAAACAAAACACAGATGTGTCTGGATAATGGGAGATATTTCCAATTACCTCCCCATATTTCTCCTTATGACCGAGTTGCTAGAAAACTCTAGCAGATGGACACGTGTAAGAGCTCCATTAAGCTTTTTGCTGCCTATGCAGTAACCCTCCTGCAGGAGATAACCCTTAGAATTGGCAGAACTTCAGAACTCCCTTGAGTTCCAGCTGAATGAGGAATGATGCTTGAAAGAGGCTGAATCTTCTCCTCATACCAATAATCCTTATACCTGACTGGTCAGGCTTCCAGAGCAGCCACCTCTAATGCAGGACAAGTTTTCAGTTATGCTCTGCACCCGCATCGTTGCCCAGTGGGAGCCCCGTTGTTCCCCCAGCGGGAGCAACCCTTCCTGCCCATGCACCCACCAACCCATGCACCCCAGGGCTGCCGGGCAAGTTCCCGTGCCCAACGCTGCTACCTGAGCACTCAGGGGTTGTTCTTGAAGGTAACGACTGGACTTTGAATGGAGCAGCTGAAGTCCAGGCCAGGATGTGCAGCCCGGAGAAGAATCCTCGGTAGCTTCATGTGGTCTTGCATAGAGCTGTGTTTCTGTCACAGCTGTTCCAGTCTTCTGCAGTTAGGTGCACTGAGTAAAACTGAGGGAATAAAATGATCTCTCTCTGCCAGTCTCACAGTCAGCAGCTTCCTGGGCCGTGCAGGAGCTCTGGAAGCAAATGCCCCAACAGGAACTCCTGGCACCCAGGGAAGCACTGGCAGGCTGAGCCCATCCCTGCTGCAGGTGCTGCAGGCTGTGCTGGGCCCCGGGGCGAAGTCCCCTCCTCTGCTCCTGCTCAGCAGCTGAGCAGCAGGAAGCCTAGGAAGGAATCTAGTGCCTCTTTGCATACAGAATGGCCTTAAGGTCCCTGAGCTACCTATGTGAATTTGCAGCCCTCCCCTCACTACTGCACGGCCCCTGTAGCCCCAGGGTCCTTGGGCAGCCCAGTGTTCCCAGCTTGCCCGAAGCCGTAGCTAGATAGTGGCTGGTAAACATTACAGAAAGCAAAATAGAGTTCAGCACCCTCCTATTTCCTCCTATAAATGGGGGGAAAAGTTCACTGAACACAGTCTCTTGACTTATGAAACCACCTGTCTTCCCTAGCCCACCCACCTGGGGCACACTGCAGTTTCTCTGTTGCTTGCTTTTCAGTGCCTTCCTTTTGCATAACTGTGCTTTCGTACTTGCACGCTCAGTACCTTCTAAGCTTGCCTGAAGAGGGCTATATCTACTCCTGTTAGTGCTCTGAGGCACTAAAATTTTAAATTCTCTTCTGTTTTACCCTCAGCTGTATCCAAGGATTAAACCTAGACAAAGAAGCTTGGCCTGATCTAGCACAGAAGCGAGACTCTTGAAGTACTAATCATGAATGACTTAAAAAAAAAATTGTCTTGGTTCCAGTATCATGAGACTTATTTCAATGACAATGTAATTTGAAAGCTATGAAGAATGTGCTTTGAAAACAAATGAAGGATTGATGCATTAGCAAATGGAAAAGGGCATTTTCCAAGATGAAATAGTGGCTACAAGCAACTGAAACTGCTCCATTTGGTCTAAGCAAGACTAATGTTCAAGTTCCCACTCTGATCTTTCTGCCATGCTGGGGAAAAAAAAAATCACATCTTTCCACAATAAATACAAGGACCCTTTCAATTTCTCAGGGGAGGAGGCAGCATGAAACAGATGACTGGCTTTGTCCACATTTTTCCTGAGGCTTTTTCCAGATGGGAGAAACTGAAGTTATCTAAAGTACGTGCGCAGCACCCAAATGCTTGTGCTGTGAGCAGAACATTAGTTGAAGTAGCCACACTGAAGTGCATCTAAGCAGTAAGAACCAGGTGACCAGTGCATTGAGCAATAACTTTTAAAATGTTGTAGCATCTTAGAAATTTCATGTATTCAAAATGTGCTATATTCCAGACAATGTAGTTTTAGACTCCTCTTTTTACAAAAAGCCTTCTGTATTTATTGTCTTTTTGTACTTTGAAAACTAAGTGTAGAAACTCTTTAGTCCTTGTTTCTATTGACTGTGATACCATTAAACTCTTTTTCCTCTCTTAAGCCTTAACTCCTGGGTGCTGTCAAGCTTTTTAATGCTACAGCACCTGACAGTGTTATCAACACAGGTCTAGCCCTGCTAGGGTAACAGTTCCTTGCTGTCCTGGAGGTGGAGGAGCGGTTCCAGCCCGGGCTTGACTCTTTGCATTAAAACTTAGCCCTTACCTGTAAGCTGCATGTATCTTTTGTTAACCTTAGAAGCTGGGAGACACGTGTAAGAAGACGGACCTTGGTACAAGTATTTTTGAAATAAAACCTTTCTTATAGACCTATCCTTTGTATCCATCTGCTCAGGAGTATAATCACGGGCCCAGGAGCATTACTTGCACGATCAAATCTTTCCTTGAGGGAATTTTTATAAACCTCTGCACCTTCAGGCTCCTCGTTCCTGCTTTCTGAAAACACACCCCTAAATGCAGGAAACTGTGAGTAGGAAAGAGGGTGCGGTTGCTGAAGTGGCCGAGACTGAGCTGGAGTGAGGAATCTCTGAAGCAGGGGCCTGCCACTCTTACCAGCCTCGTCCTAATTTCAACACGTGCAACACAGGGTCTACACTTTTGATCAGTATTCTTGGAGAGATTCACTGTCTCTGCCTTTAGCCTTGGAAGTATCAGGCTGCTACCACTTCAGTGAACAACATGCAGGCAGAGCGTCTGCCAGTGCCTCAGGATTTTGGATCCAGAATGCTGTTTTCTCCTTATAAAGAAGCTTATGCTGTTGCTAGAAACTGCAGTTCTGCATAATGCTGCAAGAATCTACCCCAAAGAAGGTAGGAGTTATGACCTTACAAACTTGGGGAAGTTTGTAATATATGAGAATACAACAGTGGAAGTAATAACTTACATTTCAAAGGAACATAAAAAGGGTGCAGGAACTTAAGAATGTGCTGGAGAGCACAGGATGCCACCAGGCTCCTGCTGTAAGGCCCGCAAGGAGGGGCAGGAGAAAAAGACTTCATTTCAGTCACACCAGTATTTTTTACTCAAATATTTCCAGGAATATTTGACCTGAGTTAGGGCTTGACTGCAAACATGAGAGCTGCACATCTGACCTAAACTGCTGTAGTGCCCCAGGACATCCCTCCTCTCGTGACAGAAGCACAAGCAGAACAGGCAACGGCGCTGTTATTCACAAAGCACTGACTGACCCACTCTGTCAGTTTAAAAGTATTTTTTCCAGAAGTCAAATAACATATAATAAATATGAAGATATTAGCAAAGCAGTTTTTTCAAAAGTTACATTGAGTTACATTTCAAAAGTTACTAAGTTATTAAAGCTTTTGGACAGATGATCTATAATAGTAGATAAAGACTGTCCTAAGTCTGACATGAGGCTGCAGCAGCTTCCATTGCTGAACTGGAACTCTGCTTCCTTAACTGTGAGAAGTTCCCATTCATAATTTAAGGCACATGCGCTATTTTTTCCTGATATATATGGCATGATTATCCCTACATGATCTTGATCTTTCTGAGATGTCCTCAGCTGCTGTCAGGGCTTCAAATGACAGTAAAGCACAGCCACTATATATGACAGAAAGACACAGGAAAAAGAAAACATGAGTCAAGGTTAAGTTTAGCAAAAATACCTGTTGCAACTATATACGTTCCTATTTCTAGCATGGAGGAAAGTCTTAAGTATTCTTAGAAAAAGTAATTTTGGGTGATATTTCCTGAACTTTTTAACCATATATGTCATTTAAGTTGAGGCCACAAATCCACTTTGTGAACTTTGGAATGAGCTGCCTCTTCCTCCATTATGTCCTTCACCTGTTACATTTATGTAACAGGTGAAGTGGGGAGGGGAGGGGGAAAAAAAAAAAAAAAAAAAAGCACATATAGGTTATTAGTTCCCTTTTAGCATAGTTGTTGCCAGAGGGCACACTTGGTGGCCTTCTGAGCCAATACTGAGTAGACATTTCTCCCTTAAATTTTATCTTCTGCCCTTGCCCAAAAGTGGGGAAGAGGCCTGCACAGGATTCAACCAGCAACCGATGAGAGATTTCTGGTTAAAGTAACTTACCGAGCTTGCTAGAGAGTAACATTTGATGTAGTTTTTGTTTTGTTGTGTGTTTTGTTTTTTAAAAAGGGGTGGCCTTTCTTCAAGCTACATGTACTACACAAGGTAATTAAAGCCCTACCCTGTGTGAACTCACACACAGCCGTCCCCTAAGACTGCAGGAGGACAGTCCCTGTTGTTGCCCCACCACCCTCAGAACAGATATTTAGCTCTAACTCCACTTACAGTGACAAGGTTCAACTCTATTTCTCCAGTTTTCTCCGTATCCAGTTTTCTGAACATTTCTGTGGTAGGAGACAAAACACAGATGAGGCTGAATGCAGGAACCAACTAGAGAGACAGGCTCCTGTGCTTCAGATCAAAGAAAGAATTTGCTCCCAGATTCTAAGTTTATGAAAATGGTCCACAACCCAGGCCAGAATGGAACAACTGGAAACA
>VZSG01000785.1:42383-55133 GCA_013398315.1 Nothoprocta pentlandii
TATATATCCACATGTAGGAGAAGCATTTTAACTGTGCTAACGTGTAAGAACTACTTGCCAAAGGGAGTTTGTGCTCTTCAATGGGCCCATCTGCAATACTAAAATATTTCTCAAACCATTAGGAGAAAAAATATATAGTTTTTTTAACTCAACAGTTGTTGGCATGAAAGAATCTGGCTTTGCTGCAGCCGTCAGAGGACGATTTGAGGGGCAGGGTGCAGACAGGCTGCAGGATTTACACCTCCGTTTTGGACCAACGTTGATGCCAAGACAGAGTTTCCCACTCAAACGAGCCTGGATTTGCCAAGGAGCCTGGATTTGCCAAGGAGCAGCCCCAGCGGGCGCCCGGCTGCAGCGGGTACTCACTGAACAACGTTTCGAGCCGAATGAGGCACCGGACAAAGTTATCGAAGTCGATGATGAGCTCCTCGTCCGCAAAGCGAGCCACGATCACTTGGTGCAACTGGCAGCTCAGCTTGAACCCTAAAAGAAAACACCACGGAGGCAAACAAATACACACAAGACACCAAAAAAATCCCTAAATCTGTCAGCCTGAAACTGATAAAATTATAAAAAGAGAACAAGATAAAAACCTGCTGTTTCCAGTGCTCTCCTCATCTCATATGAGTTCATGGTACCAGATCGATCCACATCAATTTCTCTGTAAATTTTCTGCAGAACACAAAAATCAAATCAAAGGGGTCAATAATGCAGAGCCCCAGCCAGCTTCAGCTGAGTTTTTGCTTCAGTCAGAAATCCAATATTTTAAATCACAGCCAGAGCTTTGCTTAGTGCTCAAAATACTTGGCAGGAGGCCTGCACACATGCATCCCTGACATCTAAAATTCAGATCCCCAATATCTAAAAGCAGCTTTAGAAACACTCAAATCTTCTAATGAAGCAACCAGGCTGGATACAGGCCCCTTTCTCTCTCAGCATAAAAGAGATCCTTATTGAACCTTCCCACGCTGAATAAAATACAGTGGATACGAAGGTGCTGCGTATAGACACTGACACCTCTACCCTCCAGCAGCTGTATATGGTATGAAGCAAATCACTCCACAACCACCTTTATGGCCAATTTTCTCTCGAAAAGCTTGTGCCTCACCTGGTATTTCTGAATCTTTGTCCAGAGCGTGTGGAATTCCTTCAGCCCCAGCTTCCCGCTCCCATCGTTCTTGGTGGAGTCAAGGCAAACTCAAGGAAGGAAGAGTGTTTGCCCCCCTACCTCCGCTGCTAGGTTTGATAGGCGGGCAGTATTGGAAATATGGGATGCAAGTTATCAGGAAAGCCTGTTGGGCACGCAGCTGTTCTACAGGATACAACTGGCTGGTTCATTTAAACACCATTTCTCCAAGTTTTCTGCTTCTCTGTGGCTTTACCCCTTTACCACACACACCGAAGAGCAGAGACAATGCCATTCTGTGCTGCAGAGGTGGCTCAGGGCAGCTAGAGGAGCACGGGCTAAGCAGGCCTGAACCACCAGCAGGCCTGCTATTTAATTACCCACTTCTAAGTTTTTGAACCCACACAAGAAACCTGTCATTTCCTCTCTCCCCAGAACTCCTGTGGGGGCCCTGCCACATTTTACAGCAAATTATAGCAGAGGTTCATCTTGTTTTGGTAGTTTCTCCCTTTTCTGACTGTGCAATTCCACCCCCACTTCCCGGACCAACTGAGCACAACTATTCTTAGACTCGCATCGCTCGTCCTACGCTTTCGCCCTTCCTCTGCAGAGCAGCAGCTCCAAAGGGCCCAGCGTGCTGCCTGGCCTCCTGCTGCCTGGCTGCCGTATTTTCAAAGTCCTCACAGCTTCAAAACACCCATTCCAAAACTAATCATTGCAGAACAGGAGGAAAAAGAGGAGATAAAAGCAGAGCGGGCAGGAGCACCCAGATGTGCGTGCTCGAAGTCCCTGTGCCAGGGCCGTCTGCTGCCCTTCCCCAGCCCCGTCGTCACTGTCACCAGCTAAACCAGAAGTGGAGCAGCAAGGGAGACTCCAGAGCAGTTGATGCCCCCTGAGGACAGACCCTCGTGGCTGCCCCGGGCAGCAGCAACAGCGAGAGCTGCCCTGGGTGCGCCGGGGAGGCAGGGAGGGCCCGGGAGTCACCCACGCGGCAGGGACCTGCTCGAAGGCGGCAGCTCGGCCGCTTCAGCACCGCAGGAGGACGTTGCCTCGGAGCAGCCGTGAAGGATACGTCCAGGAGATCCACCATTATTTTGCACGTCTCAATGCTGAAGCCGTCCGACTTAATATCCTGGCCTGTGAAGGAAGAGCACAGGCAGGATTGCTGCTGGGTGCTGCAGCACGGGAACTCTGCAAGCGCAGCACGCACGTGGCAGCCCTCATTTGTTTCTACATCTTCGGTGACTTTACAGCAAGTGAAATAATTTCTTCTCGGAGTGTTTTTTGCTATTATATAAGGTAAAAGCTTGTTTGCAATATCCCTGCTATTCACTCAATGACCATCCAGTGTCTAGGTGGAATCTTCCTTTGAGAACAGGCCTTGTGCTGCTCCTCTGTCACAGTGCAGTAAGCAGCAGGGGACAGACAGGAATTGCTCGTGTCATCTAAAGCCTTTGCGAGCCAGCAAGTACCTCATGCAGGAGACCTGCGCACCGTGGGGATGGGCACACGTACAACTGCAGGTAGAAAATCCTACAATTTCCCTCAGTTGCCAGACAGGAAACAACTCTGCATTGCACAGTGGCTCCTGCTGAGGCAAGATACCACCACTGGTCCTTGTCATCTGGCCAAGCACGGAAGCAGGGGGCAACAGAGCTTCAGGTGGGAGGACACAAGAGCAAAACCCGCAGGGCTCCCTGCAAATGGTTGTGAGATGGGTCTTGTTTTGCACGAGAGGGACATCCTGGAAGACTCCCCTTCAGCTCAGGCAGGGGCCCGTGTCTCTGCAGCCCCTGGGGAGTGGGGCAGGGGCCCCACAGAGGCTGAGCTGCAGGTCTGCAGCAGAGAAGCTGAGCTGCAGGTCTGCAGCAGAGGCCGGCACTCAGTGCTCCCCGCTGTAACGCGCCACAGCCAACCCAGGCACAGCTGGGCAGGCACTTACGTTTGGCCATGATTTTATTCAAGATACTGCGCAGTTCGAAGGCGGAGATCTCTGCATCCTGGGGAAAAGGGGAAAACAAAAGCAAAATTGGTAAGTGGGGATGCAGACAGCATCTCCTGAGCAGCCTCTGGATGCCTTGGGGTGAGTTTGCCAAGTGCAAGGAGTGCGATCCACTGGGAGCTCCTGCCAATGCAGTGTCACACGGCACAGGGTGCAGGCCCCGCACTGTCTGCCAGGCCTCCCGGGGGACCCAGCTGCACAGTCTGGATGGGAGCAGCCTGGGGAGGAGAGGGAAGGGAGGCCGCTGTGTGCGAGCTCTGCGAGCGCACACCGGCCCCGCTGCCTCCGGGACGCCCTGCGGCGGCCGCAGCCAGCTTTGCAGCTCAGCGAGGCTGCAGGTTGCTGCCCAGGGCGCCAAGAAGTAGGAGCAGGCAGGTAAGTGAAGCACGGCTGCCTGCACTGTCACCTACACGTGTGTGATTCGGCACAGGAATCAAAGCGGGCACTGCAAAAGGGAGCCCCTTATCCCATCTCACATCCCATCTACCAAGATAGAACAAAAAATACTCACACTTCCTGCTAGCTGCCCAAAGAGTTTCTTAAAGCTGGGCTCAATGTCGTCTTCGCTGATCTCCGTCTATAAAAGAAATGCAGGAGACTGAACTTTCCTGTCAGAGATATATTTACTGCATATCCTTGCCTCTACTAAAGCAATGCAATTTAAACTGCAATCTTGAAGGTACACAGTAATTTTGCTTTGATTATAACCAACTTTATTTTCAAAATGCTGGTACTACAAACCCTGCAGGAATTAGGTTTTTTTCCTAATGGCTTTTACTTTAAAGGAAAAAAAAAAAGAAAAATTAAATATCAAATTAAGTATTTTATCTCCCCCCTAAAAAACAACCAAACCTAGAACTTCACTGCTGCTACTGCTGAACCAGCTGCCTGCAGTCAGAAAAACAAGCAAAATGTACATTCTCACCTTGCAAATGCCACACAAAGTGATAGACGTGTAACACGCTGCACTAGGAGGTGAGATTCTCAACTTTGACAAGACTGAAAACAGGGGAGTCACCACTTAACTCATGGAGACAACACTGCAAAACACATCCAGCTACAGGGACTCCTAAGGCCACAGGCTGCTGGGATCTCGGGCTGAGGAGCAAAGGGAATTTCCTTTGGCTTCAGTTATTCCGCAGCCACTGACAGACCTCATACCTGAAAAGCCTAAGGTCACTCGCAGCAATTCTGCCTGCCGTGTCTCCATGGTCTTTGCTGCACATTCAAGTGTGGATATCCAAAGATCTGTTTCCAAAGTTCTTGATAATGTTTATAAAAACAATACTACCCCACTCTCTACAGGATAATCCAACCCCACTTATCAACAACAAAATCTCATTTTACAATATTTAACTTAAGATATACCTCTTCAAAAGTGGCTTCAATTTCATCATCTATAACCCTAAGGAAAAAAAAATGAAGAGTCTGATATTAAAAACACAGAAAAAGTCACTTTTCTGATGCCCTTGTTTAAAGTTAAAGAGGAACACCTCAAACTCTGGTAGCAGTGGTAGTGGTAGGAGGGCATTCAAAGGCAGGAGCTGCTGGAGGAGGCAGCACAGGCGGGAAGGACACCGCGCCGGCTGCGGCCGCTGCCTTTGCAGGCCCTGGCACGCTGCGCTCGGGGACGCACACGGACACCGGGACGCACAGGGACACCCGGCCCAGCTCCGTGTCCCTGGGCACACACCCCATGGAGGGGAGGAGCTGGCACCTTGCCAGGGAGCTGGGGATGCCCTCAGCAAGAACTCAATGAGTCTTTACGCAACTGCCGACCCCTTTTTCTAAAACTAAAGAAAATGTGTTAGGAAAGATGACTACGGAGCAAAAGGGCTTTTGCCTGCTGATATGGATTTGGCAGATCCAAGGGGAAAACCTCTTCCCAAGAGCCCAGCCTACCTCATTAAGCTGCAACACATCTGAACTTTCCTTATGGCTTCATGGCCAGCAGCATGTTTTCATCCAGTTCCACTAAAACCCTTTCTGATTTTATCAAAGATACCATTTAGCTGAACAAGAACCTTGAATTTTTCCAGCATTATTCCAAAAGAGTGAGATCATTTGTCTGATTAATGTGTTCACAGACATCAGAAAACACATACATTTAGCATCTCCTCTACTGCCATCCTCTGGGGCTTCCTGTGCTGTGCTGTGAATCCTGCTGGTTACAGCCCAGCTGCTAGCAATGCCTGCCCAGCCAGCGGGGAGAGCACAATAAAACATTCCTTCTAGCTGTGTTCACCCAAACTTCCCTCTGTTGCACACAGAGAAACAGTTTCTCTATTGCTTGCATTTCCAGGCTGACACTGAGGCAAGCAAGTGGCATTAACCACAAAATACCCTCACAAGCTCTCAATCCCTCTGTTCATACAAGGCACAGCCACTGGAGCGAAGGACACTTCTCCCCTTTGGACAGGGCTTCTGTCAGGCTGCAGGCAATTCCAAGTGTGCTTAACACCGAGGCAGGACATAATAAAGCCAGACTGTCTGGGGACAAACTAGAAGTGACAAAACCCCTTCCCTTGAGGAGCCCACGGGTTCAGACTGCGCTTGCAGAGAGGTCCCTCTGGTCCCAGTGTTCATCCCTGTGCCAGGAGGACACGACCCTCTCCAGCCATCCAAGGGCAGCAGAGCCCAGACCCGGGATCAAAGCGATCCCATCAGTGAACACACTGATGGGCCCCGTTGCACTGCTGGCTGCCAACCAAATCACACCATGCAGGCTGCGTACAGACTGCCCACATGCAGCTCTGCAGCTACAGAACAGGCACCTACTTGGAATCTGCGTTTTTTTCGGAGAAGACTCGCAGACAGAAGTCCCCGTTCTTGTGGGGCTCAAAGGTAGAGGGCACGATGATGTACTGGCCCGGGGGGAGCTTGAACCGGTTCAGCACTTCCCGGAGGTTGATGAAGGTGTTCGACTTCTCTCTCGCTTTGTTGGTCAGGAAGAAGTTTTTGCTCAGATGAACGTTCGTCTGCCCGGAAAACTTACGGAAAGCAGAGAAACAGAAGAGCCCCACAATTTGCATGTATTTGCACTGAGGAATCGTGACTGTAATAGGAATTATCACTAGTTAAGTCTGGAGAGAAAGACGTTTGTTTCAAAAGGCAAAAGAGAACAAGGTCTGTCACGTCACAGATCATCTGTTTGTGAAGGCATTTGGCAAACTTATCACCAACCATCTTTCTTTAAAAACTCTTTTAGCTTTAAAGCTAAAGTTTTGCAATGTTTACAATATTTCTGTACTCTCACGAGCTGGTGGCACCAGGGCATCTCTGTCATCTCATGCCTATAAGCGGAGTACCTTGAGGGAGTGAGTTCAGTTCTGCAGTCTTCTAAGGATAAAACAAGTATTACACTTCATAAAAGTGTATTTGGAGTGTAACATCTACCATGGGGTTTATCAAGGTCAGACATCTCAGCTCTAGAAGCAACATGCTCTGTATAGAAACCTCGCCTTGTAGCCTTCCCAAGCTTTGAAGAATGCAAAACTTGTCAGACCTATTGCAACAATGTGATAAAGAATTCCACTTTTAATGGAAAAATGTCAAGGGACTGTATTTGCTTTTCTTTCTTATATCAACCAGCTTTTTGAATCACTATGGCAAGAGAAAAAAAACACGTAAGGAAATGAAAATAAACCCTTATGTGGAATATAGTTGCATGGCAAACATGAACTTCATGCAAACCTGAAAGCAAGGCAGCTGTGCTCTGTGGGAGCAGGTACAGGTTTGGGCTGGGAGAGCAGCAGCGACAGAGCAGCTTTGGCAAATTCCTGCACTACAGACAGCTCTTACCATGAAAATCAAACAGGAGCGCAGAGCCACTTCCAGATAGAAGCAGCCTCTGACTTTGGAGTCTGTGCAGTTAGTTTGACTCTGTGCAGTGAGTGAAGCAGCATCCTCTCAACAGCTTCTTCCCCCAAGCCCTCCCTCCCCAACTCTGCACCTCCAACACCAGTCCGCACCACATACCTCAGGGGGCACCTGCAAGGAGAAAGGGAGAGTTACTTGCTAGTCGTCCTAGGGCTATTTCTTTTCACTGCTCTTTTTAGAGGCTCCTTCCACGTACTGGTTAATATGAAGGCCAGTATCAGAGCCGGATGAGATCGCTCCAGACCTTCCCCAGCCTAGCTTTGTGTATCTCCAAGAACAACATTCCCTCCCCTCCCTGGGCACCCGTTCCTGTGCTTGCCTATCTTGGTGGAGGACATTTTTCTAAACATCTAAGTGGAATTCTCTTTGCTGCAGTGTGTGGCCAGCTCAACCCTGCTGAGTTTTAGTGGAAAGTCTGCTCTTGCAGAAGACTGTGCAGGGCACCACAAGGATACCTCTGTCCAGGCCTCCAGGCTTCTTCTCCTGCTAGGCTGCAGAGCAGGGAAGCAGCTAGGAACTGCACTGCCCCCTTTGCAGGGTGGGCTCTCCTTTCCTTCCCTTTACCCTTGGGTACACGTGCTACTTGCCTCATAGATTGCAAAGCCAATAGTGTGCATGTCCTCTCCCATCTTCCTCTGCTTCCTGCGGTGCTTCTGAATGAGGCCGATAAGGAACGTGCAGCCCTTCTCAGGATCATCAGGATCCCCGTCTTCTTCCTCCAGCTTGATTAAGTACTGCGGATTCATCCAGAAAGTGTCTGGGGAGAGAAGTGGATTTGCACAAATTGTCCAGAGCCGCCTTTGAGAGCAAACACATCCCTGACGTGAATCCACCAGCTTCAATAGATGCAGCTCTGACTTACGAGAAGGGAAAACTATCACCGTGTCCAGCCTCCATCTTACCAACTACACCTAAACCCTCTATCAGGGAGCAACATTTACAAAGCACTTGTATTTCTGGACATCAGTCCCAGATATCCCAGGTGAATATCCTCCTGGATAGGGCACTCCAAATAAGTGAGTGCAAAGATACCAAGTTTGTGCTGATACTGTGGAAGGGACAGGGCTCCCAAAGTCAGGCGATTCTGACCCAAGAGATTCTGGGTGCAGGTGTGTAACCCCACGTTTCTCAGGTAATGCAGTTGGAATAAGGATTTCCACACAGACTGCAGCAGCAGCATGTTCTTACCTGGATAATTCCTGCAACCCCCTGCAGTGGCTCCTCGCCTCCAGTTCCCATCCAGCTTCATCAGACTCCACTTCTTGTACTTGTCACTTGTCAGGGTGTCTGGAGTCAAATTGCAGATCTCCAGGCGGGAGTAATGTCTCAGAAAGTCATTGAAAGCCATCCTGTGGGGAGCAATGCCACAGAAAACATCCGCTTACGGTTCCTTTATAAAACCATCTTTTCTCTCTTCCCTCTCTAACTGTGTGGGTTTAAGGGTTTTTTTTTTTTTTTTTTTTTTTTTTTTTTTTGAAAATCAGATCTTTCATCTTTAAGAGTCTGATGGGAGAAGGTACTTCATGTGGAAAAAAAAAAAAAAGCCAAGGAGAGGCCAGTTCCTTCAGATCAGCTGGAAACCCAGGGCTCCTTACCAAAATTCCCCATCTTCATGTCTCCTGGTCAGCTGCTCCCGCACCGCAGGGTCAACGCCATTCCAGTTGGGGCAGCTGAAACACAAACCCACATTAGCCACACAACAGCAGAAGGTGAATCCTGATGGAGCTGTTCTGGCACTGGGATTTCGTCTTCTGGCTGTTGCACGTGACTGCAGTGTTCCACAACACCTAGCTGGTAGCAGCTCCACAGTCTTCAAATCAAAGCATCATGAAGATGGAGGGAGGTGGGATATTTGATGCCTTGTGCTTCAAATACCCAAGATCAGCATCAGAAAGGGAGTCCTTTTGTTTGCAAAAAGGAAGGCCTTGTAGCGACCACCAACCAGATCACCGCACCCGACACAAGGGCAGGTTTCTGTGTGAGGGACACTGTGAAGCCTACAGAGGAGATGGTGGTGCTGGTGTGGCTTGAACAGCTCCGAGCACCACCACACGAGCGGCACACACAGAACACACCCAGATGCGACCTGAACAGGAATTTGAGGCCAGGAGCACATGGAGCACGGCAGGAACCGACCCGCACCTCGTGGAATGTACCTGCTGGCCACACGCAAACCATCGACTCACTTGTCGTTCCACTTGCCAGTCCACTCCACTTCCCCCCAAGGATTGCGGATTCGGATGAGCTTTTGCAGGCTGCCTCTGAAGTTCACCTGTTGGGTGAGAAGGGAGTGTGAGTTACCCAGGGGCTCCGTACACAAACACAAACCCCCGCTCGCTCATCTGGGCCAAAACGAGGAAAGAAAACCTAGAGACAGGCCAGGCTCCCATGCCTTTTCATGCCACACCCATGCAAAAAATCCATGCAAAATAGAAAATGCAAGGAAACCCCCTGGCAAAAATACCACCCAAAAATAACTCCTCAGGAGGCGTCCGTGGGGCATGAGCAGTGCCCGCACCTCAAGACTAGACGCAGAGGTTGCTGTGAAGCCCCAGCAGAGAGAGGCCGACCCTGTCAGCCCCACACCCCGCCCATGCAAAGCCCCTCCAAGGCACCCAACCCTTCCAACAGCCCGTGAGGAACAACCTCCGAAAAGGCAGAACCCGCCGCCCAGACACGCTCGAGGGGTGCGCGGACCGAACGCGCAAGCCCCTCCAGGGCCACGACGCCAGCAGAGGGCACAAGTGACACGCGTGTTCGCCCCAAGCCAGGGCTGAGACTGCCCCGGGAAGGAGGGGACAGAAAAGCGGATTCTTTGAGACAGAGCGGGCTGGGGAGCAGAGGGCGGCTCGGAGGGCCTCACCTCTTCCGCGCCTGTCACCGAGTATGCGTGTCCCTTGACCAGCTTCTGGGAAGTGACGGCCTCCGTCTCGGCCGCGCTGGAAATCTGGAAGTGCCGAGAGAGACCTCAGTGTGAGCGGCCGCCCGCGAGCCCGGGCGCCTCGCGGGGCTCCCCACGCGGCTGCCGAGGGCGCCCAAGGGATTCCGAGGGGAGAGACCGGCCTAGGAAACGCCACCAAGTCAGGAGCTCAAACATATTCGCCCTCCTCGAAATGCTTTTCCCCATGTGAAGCTTCCTTCTCTTCTAACCCTGATTTGACTTTAAAGGTGGGAGGAAATATTTGGGTGTGTATTGTGAATGGAATTCTCATAAAAATATCTCAGAATTTACTTTCCCTTTGAGTGTAGCTAAGATCTAATCTCTGCTGGGAGTACAGGGAGTATCACAGCAAAAGCCATTAGCAGCAACTTGCTTTCCAAAAACATATAGCCTGTGCCACCTTACTGCCAAGCTTCAGGCTGCACTTAGAGCAAAGATGTAAATCAGGATCCCTGGTGAATTCCTTGCACAGGTTTTTATCACTTATGAAACAGCAAAAACTTCAGGTTTTGAGGAAAGCAAAACAAATAAGAAAAAAAAAAAGGCACTGGGTGTTTACACGTCAACTGCTGAAGTTGGGGATTCAGCCTCTTCTTGGACATAATCCAATTACTCTCTTGGGTCAAAATTTCCAGTTAGGAGGCAGAGCAGAGACCTGATCTTCACAAGACAAAAGCAGAAGGGGGAAAATCCTGTGTGCTACAAAGCACCCGAGCAAAGCACCAGGTCCCCCTCCCTGCCTGGCGGTACCTGACAGCAAGGTCACAGCATCCAGCAACAGGCCGGACTAACTCACGTCAATAGAGCAGCCGAGGAGAGAGCCTTTCTGGAGAGCCTTCTGAATGATTCTGAAGAGGTTGGGTGGTGCCTTCTGCAGCTCATACCATTCTGCAATCCCGCCAGTGAAGTCCTCAAAGCCTTCAGTGGTGGTGCCCCCAGAAAGGGCCTCATAGGAGCCATTCAGCCTGCACAAAAGGGGACACACGCACACACACACAAACACACAGAGCCATCAGTTTTCCCGCTGCCCTCTCCTCTGGCTGCAGACGCTGTGGGAAGCACAGGCACGAGGAGACAGGGCAGGGAAGAAGGCAGCCCTCTCCCCCGCTTACTTGGCATAGGCCTTCTCCAGCAGGGCGCTCCAGAACTCGCTGCCCTCCGCCGAGTGCACGAAGAGCAGCTCGCCGTTCTTGGTGGGCAGCCGGTCGTCCACCACAACGTCCACCCACTCCCCGTACTGCCAGAACTGCAAGGAGAGCGGGAACGCCTCAGGACAGACCCTTGGCATGTGCCCAGCTCACGGGGACAAGCTGCGAGCTGCAGCTTAGCCTGCACTGTACGGGAATCCCTGTTGTCAGTCGGATCTGCCGATGGAGGAAGGATCACAAAGAAAGCCTCTGCTCCTGGCATTTCTCTTAGCAGGTACTTTTCCTTCCACCCCCATTCCCCTCCTTGTACTACTCCATTTTATGCCACCTGGCTCTTTGTTTCCCCTCAAAACACGCCACCCGTGTAGGTCTGACTTACCAGACATAGATCCCGGGCTAACAACACTCAGGGGAAAGGCAAGAGCCACTCTTCCACATACCTGGAAGTGGAAGATGCCGGCATAATTTTCCTGGAAGCTCTGATCTTTGGGAACGACGCGGGCAAGAATTTCTTCATTGAGGGTGAGAGATGCGATCGCTGCCAAGAGCCAACAGTCTCCTGTAGAAAAGATGTGCACCAGAAAACACTAATGGTTTTGGAGAGCATAGGGATTATGCTTTATTACTTGTACATTGATTGTCAAAACTTCTAAGGTGAGTGCTCACTTCTCAGAAACGCATCATCTCAGCTATTTCAGAAGATGATCCCTCCCATCAGTTTCCCCTCTGAGGCAGATCAGGTGCATGTGCACAACTATTTGACCAAAAAGGGAGGGGGAAATGGGCTTTCTATGACCTGTCAGTACAGTTATCACCCGTGCAATATCTGAAAGAAAAAGTAATATTGAATTAAGTACCTACAGGTTAGGAAACAGCATGGGGGGAAAAGGCAAAGAGCAGGACCTATGGACACACGCAGGAACTCCAGATGTGCAGTTTCCTCTCACAGCACCAATATTTTGACACACAGAGTGTTTTCCTTTCTCCATGTTTCATAAGTGCTTACTGACTTGCACTGCAGAGGTTGTCCTGGGGACCAGCTCTCAAAGTTTTCTCGCAAAACTCCTTCCAAATAAGAGCTCCTTTGATTCTGTTTCTCCGAAGGCACCAGCCAGAGGCCTCCTGAGTTAGTCAAACATCCAGTCTGTGGCCCTGGCCCCGGCGCGAGGAGAGGCCTGAAGGCAGGCTCTGTTCCCCAGCCCCACACACCTCTCCTGCCTAGGTGGGGCTCAGCCCACATCCAAGTCTGTGTGTCTCAACACCTCAGGACGAGCTGCCTCGGTTGTATTTTTCCACATCATCTCTTACAAAGCACAGGGAAAGGAGACTGCAGCTACACAAACATTACCTGTGTTTTTGGTAATTATTAAAAGAAACTGATGTTATTTTAGCAGCATGATTAGCTTTGTGCTCAGACACGTACCTCCTGTGACACATAAGGCGACTAGAGATTAGAGCTGATCCCCAGCCTCCCACACCCCATAGCAAGACACTGTGTGTCGAAGCTCCTCGTCACCATCGCCCCTGCCCTGCCCTGCAAAGGCAGGAATTTTTATGTCAGCCTTTTCCTTTCTCACAGAGGGCTGATGCTCAGAATAATCCTGCAGGGCGTGCTTCAAGGAACATGAACCAGACAGAGGCCAGCAAATCCATG
>VZSG01000785.1:82399-100528 GCA_013398315.1 Nothoprocta pentlandii
GGCGGCCGCGGGCGGGCTGGGCTCCCGCGCCAACGCCGCGCGCTACCGGCGCCAGGACTACGAGGCGCTGCGGCGGCGGTGCCTGCGCGACGGCGAGCTTTTCAAGGACGACGAGTTCCCCGCGTGCCCCTCGGCGCTGGGCTACGCTGAGCTGGGGCCCTGCTCTGCCAACACGCAGGGCATCACGTGGAGGAGGCCCCCGGTAAGAGCCCGTCCGCCACGAGCACCCCCTGTCCCAGCGGCTGCTGCTCCCGCCTGCTTTCCTTGCCTCCTGCTCGGCCTCCCTCTTGCTCCGTGAGGAGCCGCTGCACTTCTCTCTCTCCCAAGCTTCCAGCCCAGCTCCACGGTGCTCGAGAGCTGCATCTGGAGCGGCTATGTGCAAAACCCCAAGGGTGTCCGGACGGAGCTCCTCGATGATCAGACACAGCCCCATCCTCACACCGTGTCCCTGCCAAGCCAACACATCCCGGGAAACCCGGCCAGTGCTTTGGGAAACCCCTCACATCGCTTCAGGCTGCCTCTAGCAACTAAAGGACATCTGTCCCGACCCAAATGCATATATCCTATACATTGCCACCCCCCTTAAAATAGCTGTTTTCATCAGAAAGGAACAGATGCTGAGGTTCTTCTGTAAAAGACAGGCCTCGCTATCTCTCTGGTCTTTCATTTCCAAGACCCTGGCTTTTGGCCATGCTTCATTCCCCCTTCGGGAGCCCGGGGCCCTCCGCGTTCTCCTGGCTTCCCCAGGCACCCGCCTTCGGTCTTCCTTGTCCCAGATACAAAGTGCTCCTGGATTTGGCTGACCACCCCTCGGGAAGCACCGTTTTCCCTTTAGTGATGCCACTTTGTAATCAGAGAAAGGAGGAAATACGCATTTGTAAGAAATATTGGAAATATTTGCTATTTTTTTGTACTTCACACTGAAACAACGAACAAGTTTTTTTCATACCCAAAAGGGTGACCTGTATTTTCCAAACGTGCTTTTCAGGAGCTATGCACCAACCCGCAGTTTATCGTCGGGGGAGCGACTCGCACAGACATCTGCCAAGGAGCCCTGGGTGAGTACACAAGTTCTGAACTTTACTGGGAAAAATCCAAAGCTAAATTGAAAATCCCTCGTGCACCACATCCTCTCGGCTCCCCTATGGGCAGGCTAAGGGCTTTGAAGCTGGGACGGCAGCCTGTCCTGGCTGCCCCGCTGATCAAACCCATCTGCACACCAAGGCGGGAGCCCCGAGACACGGGTGATGAGTTTGGGAGATGAAATGCAGAGAAAACAGCCCTTCCTGCTGGCGTGCTGCTGCCTACGGCCCTCCTGACATTGCTGTCCTCGTGTCTCAGCTGTCAGTGCTGGTCCTGTAAACACAGCACTGCTAAAGCAATCAAAAAACAAAAACAGAAAAACAGTGTATGTGCTTATGCTCCTATTGCCAAAAATATAAGATGCCCAAGCATACACTTGGCTCGAGGATATTTATCCAGTGGATGCTAGAGCAGAGTATGGGGAATCACTTACTGTGTTTTACAATTGTTCTGACAAGTAATAAAAGCAATATATCTTGTCACCTCCAATTTAAGAAGTATTATAACAGCATTGAAAAAATAAAAAATCCTGCAGTAAAGCCTCATTTTCCATAAGGACTTGCAAGCTAAAGGACTGAGGAATACCTGTCTTGGATTGGAAGAGGTCAGTGCTTCACATAGAAGCCTAGAAACGGATTGCAAACACCCCGAGCTCCTTTTTATTTCTGTCACCTCTTGGACGTCTCTAAGGACTCCTGTCCTTTGTGGGGCTCAACAGGCTCTCAGTATTGAGCAGCACCCAAATCCACCACCGAGGGTAGGAGCAGGACTGGGTCCAAGCACCTCCGTGAGCGCCAGACGGTGCCGGCTCCAGGGGCTTCCTGGCTCAGCATCCTGGGTGGGATGAACCCCCCGCATGCTGCTCCAAAAAGCTACCCCCAAACTCACAAGGAAGGCCCCCAAATTCTGATTCTGCTTTTGTGAAGAGCTGACTGTTCTCTGCAAGCAGGGAGGGAAAAACATCAGATTCCTGGGAGGGCAAAGAATAAGAGAGCAAAGAGAGCACTTTTGTTTCTGCAAGGCTGTTTACAACCTCTTCTGTGCACGTCGGCCCTTTACACAAACAAACTCCAGGATATGGGCACGGGACTAACCTTTCAGTGTTCAGGTATTTGCTCAACATCACTGAGGTGCACTACGCTTTTTGGTATTTGATCCAATACCTTGAGCATCAAAGTACTTGTTATTAAAGCCCTCATGTAAAACACTGCTATTGAAAAGACCCTGGTTACATATTTACACAAGGCATGTATGTGACCTATTAGCAAGTCCTTTAGGGAAATAAAAATCTATTTTTAATAGTCTTTTCTGACATGTTTCTTTTCTTTTAAGAATAACACTGCAGGTCTGGGTTTACATGAACAAAAGGAACAAGAAAACCCAGAGTTAGTCTCACTCCATTAAACTTATTTCTTTGACAACAGCACAAGCCAGATGAGTATCAGCTTGGGAAGTCTGATGGGAGCTTGAAAGACCTGAAATATTTTAAACACTCTTTGAACCATATCTTTTTGATAGCCTAGTAACAGCTTGAAACCCAGCCACGTAGTCTTTCTTAGTTATTAGGGCGACTTATGAAGTTTCCTCACAGCTAGAGCAGTAAGTTAACCCCAGAGTTGCTTGCAGGTCTTAAGCAGCTAGTGGCAGGCTTTGAATTTGAAGGAACAGAAAACATAGACCCAACCTTTCCCAGTGTAGTGCAGCTTTCCAGCTGCACCCCAGCTGCATGCGAAGCACTTTCCTTGGGATGGGCAGAAGGTCCCAGGTGGCCAGTGGGGAAGCCGGGGTTGGCTGGAGCGGGGGATCCTCGTGCAGGATGAAGGTCTCGATGTGGGGAGAGCCACAAGAACATTGCAGAGGTTGGAAAGCAACCCTAAGCTCTTAGCAGCTCCGGGACAGTCCCCGTTAATCTGAGGGCCTCCGTGTGTGCAGAGTGCTGGGGTAAACCTCCCAGTGCCGGCCTGAGCGGCGCAGCTCCCCGCAAGCGGGCAGAGAGTTCGTTTGCAGCATCCAAATACTGAGAGTAATTCTTAAAACGTATATATGCACAGTGAGGCTCGTGTTTCCATCACAAACCCAAGGTCAGAATTTTTCATTCCAAATTGAAAAATAGTAATAATTAAAAAAAGGGATCTTATGAGCGTTATATTATATTATATTGGACTTCGGGGCCAAGAACCAAGCTGGCTCCTTGTTAGCACATTCAGCAGCAAAGGTTGTGATTGACACTGGTCTCAAACTCCTATTGATGAAACATGAGACACAACAGAAACGCAGCTTATGTGCCCGTAGGTGATACAGCCTTGTAGGGCTAATGCTGGGAAGACTTCTTTATTTTTAAAACTTAAAGAACTTAAGCACACAAAGTACTTTTTGTTGCTGCCATTCTGTTTGTCTATAACTATGTTGGAAATACATTGTAAATAAATATTTAATTCATTTTCCCCTGCTCCAAAAATCCTAGATGCACTTTATAGGAAAGAAATCTAACAGTTTCTTCCCATAAGGAAAAGCAACTTGCAAAGTGCAGCTGTATTATGGCAAGTTTTAGCGGTCCTACGTAGGCTGCCTTACCAGGGACAGGGAGCATACACTGCTGCCCCGTAGACCCACACAAACATGCAAAACTCTGAAAGCTGCTTTGAAGGAAAGGGATGTGCACTGTCAGCTTGCACTTTTTCTTTTTTTTTTTTTTATTTTAAACTAGCTGTTTATTACTCTAGTAGGGTGAAGAAAAGCCCTCCTTATAGCCTAACATCCCATTGCAGGGTCCAAGGTAAGAGGCAGGCAGTGTAATTCGGACCTCGTCCTGAAAGCAACTTGGATAAATTCCTGCATCCTCATTAATGCACAACAGCCACTTCCCAACCCGTTCACTTCTGAAGATCTGGTTAATACTCGTTCATCCAAAAGCTCAGACAAAGATACCATGCTTCCAAGCAAGGATAAAGAGATGAGACTTTGCAGTGCTCAAGGAAGACATAGCGATTTCTAAGGCAAAATTCAGCATTGCAGTTCTTTCAATAGATTTCTTTCCAGGAATGCTCCAAGCAGACTTGCCCTGGATGCTTCCACAGAAGGTTAAATTGCATTGGATGTTTGTGGGAGGCAGAAGCGTCCACAGCAATGTCATTGTTCACCCAGATCTTGTTAAATGAGCTTGTTAAAAAGCTCGTTGATGCTGTAGACACTTGCAAAGGATTTCACACTGCATTTGGCATCCTATGGGGATTAGAGTCTGAAATGGTTTTGTTCTGAGTCAGGGAAATGAATAATATATTTAAGGTGCAGCTGTGCAGCAAATACACCTTTCTTTTCGCTGGCTGTAAATGCTGGTCCTGAGCTGAGGAGGGGGAGCCCTTCAGATGCGTCACCTTGTGCAGCTCTTTGTCATTCCTGTAGACATCCTCCAGCCCCCCCAGGGCACAGAGGGACACAGCCAGGACACCAGGAGCCCTGCTCTGGCATCGGCTCTGAAACAGCCTTCTGTGTCTCCTGGGAGGCCAGGAAAAGCCAGGAGGGCCGGAAAGTAGGAGAGAGCTGCAGAAACAGGGGTTTCATTTCTGACTTTGTGAGATTCTTTATCTTCCTCCTCCAGAGAGCTCTTCCCCAGGCCTGGGCCCACTGTTTCTGCCTCTCCAGGAGGGAAGAGCAGTGCTAATGATGCAGGGCACGTGCACACACTGAGGAAAGCTGCGGAGAAAGGCCCACAAAGTAGATCTCAGGACTCTCAGTATTGCATTTTCCTCCAGGTACCTTTTGTTGGGAGAGGAGGTGCTTAAAACATTTTGACCCCCATGTACTCTCCCCGTTTTGCTTATTTTAGACAGCCCTCTCCCTGTGAATGTGAGCACTTTGTAACTTAATTAAGATGAAGCTGAGCTTGAGAAGGTTTTTCTCCTATTTGCTCCAGAGGCTTGGGCCTCTGGTCCCTCTTCTATAGATAGGTGCACAGCAGCAACTTTCTCTGTTTCCAGTTGGAACTTTTAATGAGCCATTTATCTCAATTTATTTCCTCCTCAGCTCTCACATAAGAGCTCTCCGCTCAAGCAGCTTCTCTCCCAAGCAGCATTTGACCCACCTCACACTTCCTCTTCAAGCTCCACATGTATAGGATGAGATGAACGTTTCTAATCTCATCTCAGAAGAAACACACATGGTGGGAGAAGCAGATAACCCAGCCGATTTCCACCCCCTTCTAGTGCGAGTTCCCAAACGTAGCCACCGCAGAGGTGCAGAGCGATCTCGTGGGATCCTTGGCAGCCCTGGGAACCTTGGCAGCGCCTCCCAAGGCAGTGCCCTGCATTCCTTCCCCATTGGCATCGCTTGGCTGAGCAGGTCTCACTCCCACATCAGGTCACGCTGTCCCAGCCACATCCCAACAGCCACCTTGAGTGATTTGCACACACGGACTGACTCCTCAGGTGCTCTTCCAAAGCAAGGAGCCCCAACACACACAAGCCCCATCAAACTCAGGGTTCTACTTTCCAGGTCTTCCTCAAATCTCTTCCAACTGGGAATAGCTGTTTCTGGTTCAGCTCTTATAAGGCACCTGGGTCTCTCCCAACAGGAGAGGTACCCAGAGGAGAAAGCATGTAGCACTGGGTAAGATCCTGGGAATATAAATGAATCCCTAGCATTACAAATTATATTCACTGGAGCATTGCAACAGAAAGTCTAAATTAATATGAAGTGATAGCTCCTGCTCTGAGATACTGAGCCATGCTACAGCTTGAACTGTTTCATTGCTTTCTCTGTTAGCTTATTTCCACCCAGGGAAGAGTTGCTTTGCTGAGTCACTCTGCAGAACGTGGCACCTGCACAGAGAAGCTAGACCTGGGTACAGAGCCAAGAAAGTGTTAGGACCTTCAGAGCAGTTCCGTTTTCCTGGACTTTCTGCACACCTAAGAAAGCATCACAGAACCATGGAAGCACAGAAGCAGCTCCTTCTTAGTGTTTGCAGCATGCAAGTACTGAGATACTGTAAAAAGCCAGGAATTATTGAGTTTCACTGGGCATCAACTTAGGGTTCAAAAGGACCATGTAGTCAGTGTCTCCAGACACGGAGTTCAGCCTCTAGCTAGAGCCATGCATGTCCATGCTTTCCAGAATAACCTGCAGGTCAGAGAAAAGACTCGTCTGCTTTCAGACTTCCCAGTGGACCTCAGCTTCCACCAGACTCTGAGGGAAATCCGTAGTATTAGCTGCAGGCACTGACCCAAACTCAGACCTTCAAAGAATGCGCTACCCACCCAAATCTTCCTGCTTTCATCCAAACCCTCTCCAGAAGCTAGAAATAAAAATTCTCCCACCTTGCTGGAAACTCAGGTCTCTTGCCCTTTGCTGCGCATCCCCTAAACCCCATCCTCTCCTGGTTGTGGCATCTCAGGGCTCGTTAAGAAACCACAAGTCACTAGCTCAGTACTGTCCAAGCAGGGTTTGCAACCCAAGGCACCTCAAATCCCCTCTCTGGCTATGCCCTTTTTTTCCCCTGGAGGCATTACAAAGTATGCAAAGATCCTACTTGCACAGCATATAGGAGAGGATCCTGCTTTCACAGCTTCTTTGAGAAAAGAAAAAAAAAACAGTAAAGCTTTGGAAGGAGTACCAACTTAAACTACAAAATGTATTGTCATTCCCAGCTCTAGAGACTCCTGAATATCCATGAGCTCTGAGTGGTTGGAAATGAGCAAAACACAAGAACACTGCAGTGCCAGACCAACACTGCATTGGCAGGACCTTGCAGAGCACTTAGCATTGGCATTTTAATCTAGGGTGTAATATAACCATCAGCTTGGCAAAACCCCGTTAACGAACCTTTCTGTTTCGCACCTTGTGTGTTTCAGGTGACTGCTGGCTCCTCGCTGCCATTGCGTCTCTCACGCTGAACCCAGATGTTCTGTACCGCGTCGTTCCCCAGGCACAGAGCTTCCAGAAGGACTACGCTGGCATCTTTCATTTCCAGGTACCCGTATGGTCAGCAGGTTGTGAATAAAAGAGAATACCCCATGTTTAGCTGAAAGCAGCTTTTTGGTCTTTAGCCCCTCTGTGTCTCACAAGGACAGGAAGAAGATCTATCTCGCTATCTGTCACTATGTGTCTCACAAGGACAGGAAGGAGATGGTATTGAGCCATTATCCACACGCCAGCCCTGATCAGGGACTTCTCTCTGCTTTCCACCAGTTCTGGCAGTACGGGGAGTGGGTGGACGTTGTGGTGGACGACCGACTGCCCACCAGGAACGGCGAGCTGCTCTTCGTGCACTCGGAGGAGGGCAGCGAGTTCTGGAGCGCCCTGCTGGAGAAGGCCTATGCCAAGTAAGCGGCTTCCTGAGGGACAGCGCTGCTTTTGGGAGACACCGGAGTGCCCGAGCAGCTGTGGCGTAAGGCACGATGCACTTCACCCAAACACAGACTGTCTTCCACCCATCCTTAGCTTATCCTGGGCCCGTAACGGGCACTACCAACCTTCCCTTCCAAGCTTCTTTGCTTCTAGTGCCCCAAGTCGCGCTGATGATGAGAAGGCCCAAGAGATACTGAACTGCAAACCCTTCTTTCTGCGGTGCAAATGCTTGTGAGTGGACATTACCCTTTATATTGCTCTGCTATCTCTTCCACAGGTTGAACGGCTCTTACGAAGCCCTCGCGGGAGGTTCTACCATGGAAGCATTTGAGGATTTCACAGGAGGCATTGCTGAGTCCTACGAGCTGAGGAAGGCTCCTCCAAACCTGTACCAAATCATCCAGAAGGCTCTGCGAGCCGGGTCGCTGCTGGGCTGCTCCATCGATGTAAGAGCTGCCGCTCTTCTATTCGCACTCCTCAGAGCCCTGGTCCATATTGTAATGAAAGCTCAGATTAGCGTTAGGCATTGCTTGTAAGGTCTGAACTAAGAGCGAACTGCAGTCAGTGAGAGACTTTTATTGATTTTGTGAAAAAACATTTGGACTGGGTTGATAACTTACCCTTGTTGTACCTGAAGAGAGTCCATGATAGCACTTAAAGCCATGAAGTGGGGACTGGGCTTCCTCAGCTCTGTTCCTGCAGACACTGCCAGGGGCAAATGCTCTGAGATACTTCCTGGTAGCCTGTAGATTGATTCTAGCTTTACTCTTTAATCCTAAAATTTAAATACACCTGTAATGCAAAGTCTCTCGAGTTACAGAAGATGTTTGTACATGCTTTGAAAACTCCACACCTTCCACATCCTGTTCCATAATCTCTTTTCAAATCCTGGTTCATGGCATGGAGGGTTACCAGAGTTCATGCTTGGACATACTGAATGCAAACCAAAGTGCAAACCAAGGCAGGCTGTAGCTGAGTTCAAATGGACATGTCTTTGCAGATGACTGGGTCTGTAACCTGCAATGAGGGTCTGGGTTTAGATACAGATTTCACAGCACTTTCTTGAATCTTGGCTGTGCTTGGGGCTGCATGTATGGGGGTATAAAACTTCATGGATGAATTTTTCACTCTTTTCAATATTCTTGGCATCAGGAATACTGATACTCATTGTGGACACCACTTTGAGTATCTTCACCTGTACTAACTGGTACCTGCAAACTGTTTGCTTATGTACATTGCACAGCAATAAATGTGCATACTTTTATTGCCTCAGATATCTAGTGCAGCTGAGATAGAAGCCATCACGAGCCTGAAGCTGGTGAAGGGACATGCTTACTCCGTCACTGGAGCAGAAGAGGTAAGCCAGCCTCTGCCAGGCACCTGTTCATATCCAGCTCCTCCAGCCTGGATTGAAGCTTTTACACTGCTCCCCATACAAACCAGCTTGGCACTGCAGCACTGTGGTGTCTTTACCTTCCCAGCGTCTGTGTGGGGCTGATCAAATGAAAATATTGCTCAAGTATGAATGGCCCTAAGAGAAGTAAAAAAAATAAAAGAGACCCTAACTCTTGGCCAGGCTGAAGGCTCAGGACACCTCTGGTAGTGCTGTGGAGTACAGTGTGCAGCCTCTAACCTGTGCTGTACCAAGGGACCATGGCCCTCCCTGTTGTTGAGCTGCATGGAGGGGAAGGAGGAGCAGGAAAGGGGCAGCTGCTCCCCCACAGAACTGTGGAGCAGGGGAGGCAAGAGCATGAACTTTGCCAGCTGGTATCAATGGGAAAGGCGCCCAAGCCTTGGTACTAATCTCCCTTCCACAATATTCCTGTCCCTCTGAAACCAGAATAATTTCAGATGCTCATGCCTAAATAACCTCTTCCCAACCTTGCTGTGCTGTGAGGTGCCTCCTGCTTTGGAGGATGTAGATGCTCTGGTATTTTGTAGCTGCCGTTTTCCCTTGCAGGTTGCTCTCATTATATGAAATCGTGAGTGATGCCACTAACAGCTCGCTTGGTGGCACAGGAGAATGTACAATAAAGCTGGAGGACCTCTAGGTGTCTTTTAACTTTTACAAGTTATAACAGGCCGCGTCACTCAAGTACAAATCACATTTAATGTGTTTGTAAAGCAATGCCACGTGGTGACTGGAAAAATGGAAGTACTCAGGCTCTGTTTGTTGTGGCTCCTTTAGGTAAATTACCGAGGACGGCCAGAGAAACTAGTCAGGATTAGAAACCCCTGGGGTAAAGTGGAATGGACTGGAGCTTGGAGTGATAAGTAGGTTATTATATACCTACCTACCTACCTATCTACCTACCTACCTTCCCACCTACCTCTCTCTCTCTCTCTCTTTGTTCACTGTATTGCACTATATTTTAAAAGTTAAATTCAGAGTATGCAGTTAATCACATCACAGAGTGCATTCAGGAAAGATAGTAAATCACCTGGAATAAAGCTCTATTATTATCATTAGCAAGCCAGATATTGACCTGTTTTGCCCAGCGGACGTTCTTCCCTGCTGCAGGTGGAGCTTTCCACTGACAGAAAACAGTCTAAATTTTAATGGTAACACCACCATGCAAGGCATACCCAGGCCATTTCGCAAGGTGACGTTGCCCAGGCCTCAGCAGCATGTGCAGAGAGATATCTGGGAGATAACGTATCTGGGAGATAACAGAGTAGATCGCACCCATTTTGCCTCTTTCACAGCTCTTTGGAGGTTGCTGGCCTCTACATCAGGCCTCCTTCTGATTTCTGCTGGAGAATCTTGAAAAGGTCGATTCTGCTAAAGGTCGAATCAGCTAAAGATCCTCAAATTTGAATATCTGTCTGGAACTGTCTCATCTTAAATTGAACTTGGAGTCTCATGAGAATGCCAGGGAAAGCATCTCTATTATTTTTTGTTTAGAGTGGCATGGATGTATATTTTTCAGGCAGTGTTTTAAGATCTGTTTCCTGTTCCAATTAACTACATTGCTGATGTTGTGTAATACTCAAAGATAGAAATATGGGGAAATAAAAAAAAAAAAAGGATTATTTCTATCTTGGGTAAAGAAGAGCTGCTTTGCTCATCCCAAGAAATAGCGTGCTCAGGCACACGTACAGTGAGATTTCCCCATCTCAGTGCACCTGCTTTAGCAGGGGACAGCCCTGCAGGAGCAGGTGCAGAGTTTTCCAGCTACGTGGGAGCAGATCAAATCGGAATCCAGCCTGTCACACCGGAACACAGAGAAACAATCCTGTTTCTGGCAGCGTATTTTCTGATTCCACCTTTTCCCTTGCTCTTGGGTGACACAAGCGGTGGAGCCTGTGTGAATTCCCCAGGGAGAACACCAGGCTTTCCAGCAGGTCTCACTGTTGAGAAGCTCTGCAGGACCTGCTGCCTGTGTATGGCCTAAGCCAGCCAGTTCTGTGGTATTTCTGCATTCTGGTACTTACCAGGATGATCCAGTTTAAGGCTTATTTGTTGTAAATGCTCCAGTGAAATGTGATCCCGGCTGTGCACAGTCCCGTCACTGGGTGCATTGCCACTGCAGGGCAGAATGTCGATTTTTTTGCAGAAATACATATGCCTTTGTCAGCCATAACCCGAGAGAGACCCTAAATCTTTACTCTTATCGTGAAATTAAATGCTACAACTGAACAAGTTGCTTTTGCCTTTTGTCTGCAGCGCTCCTGAATGGAATTACATTGATCGCCAGCAAAAACAGGCTCTGGATAAGCAAGTAGATGATGGGGAGTTTTGGTGAGAATGGTTCAATGTTTTGGACGTTTTGTGTGCACATATGCTCTTTCAGCAGCCCTTTCATTGGGGTGGGGACAGTCTCCCAGTACCAAAGGGGTTACAATGTGCCCGTGACGTGTGAGAGTTGTTAGCCTCTTGTTTATCTCCCTCCCCATTCAAATATTACCCTTCATTAGAGCTTGCATAACTTAGTGCATATCCAAAATATAGAGACCAGATGGCAATAAAATTAATGAGGTGGCAAGAATGAACCTCAGATGCTCCATATTTTGAGGCTTTTTTTTTTTTTTCAGTGCCTAAATGCTATGCTGTGCACTAATGAAAAAGTCTAGATTACCCGCTTGGGAAGAGTCTGTTTACCCAGAGCTAATAGAAGGCCCATCCCCTGTAGCTGATCACACAGATCAATACTCAGCCCATGTCAAACTCTGTCCTAGACTGGATTAAAGGATAAGCACCTGCTCTCCTTCAGTGCGAGTGACTGCAGGGCACGTGAGGCAGTGCAGAGCTGAGCAGGCACCTCGTGCTCACAGCACCCTGCCAGTGCAGATGCACCAGGGCTGGGAAATACACACATCAACTATTTATTAGAGCATTTAGAGGAAAAAAAAAAAACAGCAAAACGAGGATTTTAATTAATTTATTTATTTCCAGAGCCCTTTTGGGCAGTGGGAAACAGGATTTCCCAAAAGCCGGTTCTGAATTTTGATGTTCCTTTAGGAGGGCCGTTGGGCAGTGACGTGATGCTCAGATCCACTGCCCTGATCCATTTGCTGTGCCTGTGGCGGGCTCGTGAACTCACCGGGTGTCTTTGTGTGCCAGGATGGCGTTTTCAGATTTCCAACGGCAGTTCACCCGGCTCGAGATCTGCAACCTGACTCCTGACACCCTGGCCAGAGACACAGCCCACAAGTGGGAGCTGACCCTCTTTAATGGACAGTGGAGACGGGGCTCCACTGCTGGGGGCTGCCAAAACTACCCAGGTAGAGACTCAGCTAAGTGGGCACTGGGTGAAATAGCAAGGAAAATGAACAAATTAACTCCTCCTTCCACCAGACGCAGCCAAGGGGATAATTAATGGAATTAATTAATGGCATCAGTTCCTGCTTGTTCGTTATCACTGCCTGGAAAATATCTGGGTGCTTTGACTTGCTCTGGCTCCACTTGATATGCAGCATAGCTGTGGAAACATAGGGACATGTAATGTAATTAAAAATGGAAGCATATGGGCAAACTCCAGGTTCTTCCAAAGATATATTCTCTGTGATATGAGTGGCAACATCTTGGCTACAACGAGAGCAAAATCTCTTCCTTTTTCTTTTGCCTTGGGGATTTCTAGCAACATACTGGACCAACCCTCAGTTTAAAATCCGTTTGGATGAACCAGATGATGACCACGAAGGGAGCTTGACCGAGCCGTGCTGCACTGTGCTGGTGGGCTTGATGCAGAAGAACCGCAGGAGACAGAAGAGAATGGGGGAAGCTCTGCTCAGTATTGGCTACTCGCTCTATCAGGTATAGCTTGTTCCTCCTTAAAGGTTTTGTTCACTGCCTGTTCCCCTGAACAGAAATTAGTGGTAACATCTTCATATTCACCACTGCCCTTCAGGAAGAACAGGATTTTACAAGATGATTCAAATCTTTCTCTCAGTTGTTTATCCTGACCCACATAATATGGGAAGCTTGAAACAAATTTAAGTTCAGTTTTTGTCCCACATTAGCAGGAGAGAGGTGTAAAACCAAGGGCAATTAGTTTGTAACAGTATTATTGAGAGCCTCCTCTTTCAGTGTGTGAATGGGAGCAGGCTCGGGGTGCCTGGCAGTTCCAGATAAGCGGTTCTGATTACGGCCTATCGCTAGTGCTCACTAGTTGCTTGCATTTTATTTTTCTCTGCATTTGAAAATTGCTTTGATTCATTGTCTGCCATGCTATTGTTCCGGTCCAGGAGACAGGAGGGTTTTTTTCTCTCCTTTTTTTTTTTTTTTTTTTTTTTTTTTTTTTTTTTTTTTTTTTTTTTTTTTTNTGTTTCTTCTTTGTAAATATAATGTAGGGAAAAATTACACAGAGACATCTCTAACTTCTGAGATGTGAGGGGAGAGAATCAAATATGAGAATTTCCAAACATTTTTTTTTTTGATGCTCACTGCATCATACCTGGAAAAAAAGCAATTAAATGCTGTGTAGATTCCTCTGGATGGAGATCATTAACTGGCACAGATGGGAGCAGATGGCAACGGCTGACTTTTGTTAATATATCTTGTGTGGGATGGTCCAGAACCAGTGTTTTCCCTAGTGCCAAAGCTTCACAGGGAGGTTTTCCACACACGTTTTTCTGCGTGGTGCCAGGCACTCTGACCCGTTTGCATCCAGGAATTTGCACATGAAAGACGGCCCGCGGCTCCCGTCACTCAGTAGCACTGCAGCCTTTCTGCTTCACGTGTAATTCATCTCCTCTGCCTCCTCTGTGATCTTTCCCTTATTAGGGAGATTTAATGATTCTCAACATTAAATGTTTCAACATTCAGCAAATGCTTCCTTCTGAAAGATGTGGATGCAAAGCCACCCAGCACGGACATCCAGTCATGGTCCAAGTTCCTAGGGCGACTCAATGCAGATTTACATCACTCTAGTTCATGCTGTGACTGAGTCTGGTTAGGACAACACAGGTGGTGATCTAAAGCAGACCTCTATATGAGAGAAAGCCAAAGGTTGTGTGCTCAAGCCTACCTGTTTTGCACAGCTTTTAAAAGTTGAGTAGCCAGAACTGCCTGGTGTAAATCCTGCTAGAGGGTCTACCCCTGGGCTCCTGACTTCTGGCCTTCTGGATATAAAGGACAAGGCCTGAGGTGCCAGGGCCATCTCAGGTAGTGCAGAGGTGTTGTACGAGTGACATTTCCAGAAGCTCTTTGGTGACTTGGGAGCACAATCCCTCCTGCTCTCACTGATATTTGTTCTCCCAAGACAACTGTGGTTCAAAAAGCCGCCCTTCGTTTGGAGGTACCAAATAGCACAGCTGTCTAAAGGATTTAGCTAGGACTAAATCTTGAAGTTTGTTACTCATTATATTCACCTTACAACAGTCTGTTCATCCTCAGACTGATGGCCAATGACAGGATCCTTATATTTTTATCAGCATTTCCAGTAAGAGTAGACATGCAGATTTTAGATCTGCCCTGAAAAATTCTGAGGTCAGTTTTGCAATGTGGGGCTGAATGGTCCTTGAGTCTCATACTAAGGCTCGTCCAAATATTCCAAAAAACAATATCATTCAAGCCATCATATCTGGAGAATGCAGACTAAGGGTCAGACAGGTTCCTCTGGCTGAAGATCCTGGTTTTCCTTTGGAACAGCTCTAGCACAAGTTTAAACTTCACGTGGAGCTGTACGCTACAAGATGTGGCTGTAAGGGGAAATTAAAAATAAGTGTCTGAATGAGGCTTTCCTGATGCTTTTCTCCAGTGCCTGCAGAATGTGTGTGGCAGCCCTTTAACGTCGCCTCTTCCTCTTCGTTTCAGGTTCCTCCCGAGGTACGTGATCTCTGCTGAGAACTTCCAGCGTCCAGGGGACACCTCCAGTAGTGCTGGAGATTTAAACTGCCAGCAGGACTTTGTCCTTGCCTGTGACACTTCTTCTGGGGAACTTTGTTCCTTATCACCGCACGAAAATCTCATGTTCTCAATAACTATTTCCAAGGGATTGGGGCACAGGGTTCTATTAGAGAGATCCGAGTGCCAATCTTGATCTCATTTACACTTGCTGAAATTTGATTTTGTATAGTGGAGATCAGAAATTGCCTGTTTATTAAAGACAAGGGCAGAACATAGTCTATGCACTCTAAAAACGAGAAAATGTAGATATATATTTTTTTAAGAAGAAATACTGAACTCTGGGGATCCATTCCTTTTATTGTTCTGAACTGGGGCTGCAGTTAATGAACAAACCCAGCTCAACCTTCCCTAATCCTCAGAGATGTCAATATCAAGGTAAAGAGACTTTTCACTCCTGAAGAAAGAGACCCCAGGGCTGTCTGGCAGTAGAAATCGCCTTTACTCGTTTACTTAAGCCTAGCATTCTGTGCTGCCAATTTTTTCCTGATCTCCTTCTCCCTCAGTAAATGAATGTGTGGTCACGAGCCAATTAATTTTACTCCTTTAACAGCCTTGCAGATGCAAAGGGAAAATGAGCTTTACGCATTGAGAGAGATGTGCAATCTGACGACTTAATCTTTGCAGCCCCACTTAGCTGAAACTTGAGTAGAGAGAAGTGGTGGGGGTGTTGAATAAATCCCAAATCCAATCTTGTCTTCAAAACAAGAGGAGAAAAAAAAAAAAAAGATAAAAAACTTCTTTTTTCAGTTTATGAGAAACACACCGAATTAGCATAGAATGTTTGATAACACCTTTGTGCTCTCTGATCTTAGGCAGGCAGAAGCTTTATCAGTACGTCATGTTCCGCAGCCTGTGTCAAACAGACAACTCTTTTTGTGGAACATTGAATTACACTTTCTGAAAGACATCCCTGTGGAACAAAAGTCAGAAAATTGAGGCTCAAAAGCAGAGGTGTTGTTCTTACAGTACTGCTCCTTGTTACACCAGGGCTTTACAAGCTACACAGTGTATCGCTTACTTAATGATATATAGATATTACGGGAAAGTTGAGTACTATTTACCTTATAATCCGAAGGGCTGCATACGTATATTTAATACTATTAATAGAAGTTGGCTAAATCTTCTAATCTGGCCTGAAAAATCCCACCCTTGTGGTAGTATTTTGTTTTGTTTGTTATTCTTTTCCATCTGTTTAAAGAAATCAGAGCGCATCATTTCTCTGCAATTAGGAGTTCTATCAGAGACCATAAATTGCTCCAAAGAAATGTATTTGTAATTTTTTTTTTTCATGAACACACTATGAAAGGGAAAAATGCTCACAAATGGGACAACTTGCATAGCAAGTACTAACTTGACCAAATTTGGATGCACATTATGATATTTTAAATTATTTTTATACCGCAGGCTGTGAAGAGGTCTGTGAAAAGATAATCTTTATAGAGCAAGACACTTTCCCCTTCTAATTATCCATCTGAGTGTTTCCCATGACAGAACCCTGGTGGTTATCTCTTATGCCATCACTCACGGGCATATTTTCATGCTAAGAAAAATTCCTTGAAAACGAACTATGAAAATGAAGTTGAACTTGAAAATGAAATTGAAGTAGGATGTCTAACTTACCTACCCAATTGTCAAACTATTTCTAACAAAAAATATATTATCCACAGTTGGCAAATAACACGGATATTCATCTGAACCGCGACTTCTTTGCAAGGAACCAGCCGGTAGCCCGGTCTGGCACCTACATCAACCTGCGTGAAGTGTCCGGCCGCATGAAGCTGCCCCGGGGCGAGTACCTCATCGTGCCCTCCACTTTTGAGCCTTACAAAAATGGGGAGTTCTGCCTTCGAGTCTTTTCTGAGAAATGAGCTAAAACTCAGTAAGTATCTTCTCTAAACTCTCCTCTTCCACTGGTGAGACACGAAGGAAAATGTTCCGCTCTTTGCCAGAGACTCATGTCCTGGGCTCTATGCAGTTCCTAAGCAGCAATTAATCAGACAGACTCAATTCTATAACCTGTTTTATTACACAGTCTACCCTACATGGCACACACCTCCATAACACCCAGTCCTGGCTCATGAGATGGCCTCTGGCAGCAGCAGTGTCCTAACCAGAACCTCCCAGGGCTACAAAGTAGAACTTGCCCCAATTGAAGAGCGTGGGGAAGGACTTGGCAGTACTTCCTTGCACTGATGGAGAGAGAACTTTAAAAAGGGGTGTTTCGTCAGCAGTGGTCAGTGAATGAAAAAGCTGTATATTGACAAGAACAATAAGACTGGATTTCCCAAAGAAAATATCTTAAAATGAGGTGGTACAGAAAGGGTTGTAGTGACATAGGGAGCATAGGAAGCAGGAAAACTAGAGTCTTGTTTTATGCATTTGGCAAGATTTTGTATTGTTGTGTTCTTAATTATGTTATAAGGCAATGGTAGTCACTATTTGCCATTGTGTTTTATTTGTTTTTCTTAGGGTGATTGGTGATGTGGTGGCTGCAAACCCATACGAGGTAACTTATCTGTGCTGACTGTATTTTTCTAATATATCTTTCTTTCAAAATGTGGTGCAAATGATGTAAGATTTTCACTGTTCTCTTGAGCACTGTGCTACTTCATGCCAATATATGTTTGGGTTCAGGAAAAAAAGAAACAAAAACCCCTCTTTTGGCTGCAGAGGTTCTTTACACATCTCCCTGGCTTAGTTTTAGTGTATTTTCATGTAAGTGCTCAGGAGTTGCAAAAGCTGCATCCTGCTAGGCTGAGTAGGAACCCATTAAACTGTACTTTTGTGTAACATAGGTAGGAAAGGGGGTAACGGGACTGTTTGGTGTTACTCACACATACAAACAATCTTCCTGAAACCCGAGAGAAATCACAAAAGGTGATTCCTTCCCAGGAACCAGAGAGCTAAGGCTCCCCTGCCTTACCACTATCCAACTGCAGCAACATTTGCTCTCTAGTTATAAGCCTATTGGATAATGTAAGAAAACTTTCAATCCTGAGAACCAGTTAGTCACAAATGAAGACACTTCCCTGTCAGGTCTTGATTTAAGGAGCACTTCTGTGTTGCCATTGCTGCAGTGCAAGTGGATATTCTCCATGGCTGTAAATAGTCCCCTGTAAAGCTGCTTTATGGCACCCATATCTCTTTGCTAGTACCATGTCATAAATCGCATTCTTGATCACCTCTTTCCTCCTCAGCCTCATGTTGATGACAAAGATATAGACGACGAGTTCAAGACTCTGTTTCACAAGCTTTCAGGAGAGGTGAGTGAATTGAAATGAAAGGAAAAGCTCTGAAAGAAAAGAGCTTTATGATGATACCAATACTATATAAATATATATAAGTATTATATA
>VZSG01000785.1:100548-110614 GCA_013398315.1 Nothoprocta pentlandii
AATATATAATATTATGTAAAAGAGCTGTTATAATGATGCAAATATTTGCCCTACCAACCCTTTTTACTGTCTGATCTTCAAAACTCAGGCAGGTCTCCCCTCCCATGAGCTCGCAGCTTCAGTGTGATTTCTTCTACCACTGCACATCTCTACTGCATTGTTCCTCCTCTTGGTGCAGAATGATATTTGTTCACTCAGTAATGCAAGGCTCAGAGTAACTCTGAAAATGTGGATGATGGGAATTATGACCGAGAAAATAATATGACTGTGAAATATAAATTACCTGTGGAGTTAGTGCTTAATTCTGACAATTGGCTATTTGGGCAATTCCTTCCTTTGTGGAATTAGAAATCTGTTGGGTAAAATTTCTCTTTATTTGTTGTATCTGACAGAGGTCGGTATCTCTCAAAGCCTGCAGCTCTCATATCACATTTGCTCCTGACAAACAGGTGGCCACAGGCACTGAAGAAAGAAAACAGCTTTATAGTTAGAAAGACTTCTCTATCTCATGAGAGGATAATTTCCATACTGTTTGTTTGTAGTTTCCGTAAGCCTGGAAGAGCTTGAATGTGATTCTTTAGCTGTGAAAAAAACAGAGACACTGAATGAATCCAGGCAATCCTGGTAGTAAAGTTAACGTTTGCTGGGTCATTTCACCAGGGCAGCTAACAGACAGCTTATTTCCTTCTCAAAAGGCTAGGAAGTACTCAAGATTTCTGAGGATCTCCTCCGTGGGATGTCTGCTGGAAAATGAGAAGTGTTAGAGAAAAATTAAGGATTTAGAAGAGGGCTGGAGGTGAAATAGTCTCTAGAGGTCTGACAGATGGACACAATTTGTTTCAACTACGTGTCCTATTAACGTGCTGTGTTTTCTGCCCAGGACTGCGAGGTGACTGCGAATGAGCTTCAAACCATCCTGAACCGGGTCTTGGCAAAGCGTGAGTCGCCCCGCGCTGCCGGCTGGGCCGGGCTGGACCCCTTATGTGGAGGGAAAGTAACACTCCCAGGCACCTTCCCTGCCAAATCCAGCCCCTTCACCAGGGACAAGGGAGGCATACTGCACTGCTGCAAGATTTCTGTGGGCAGACAGAGACTTGCCACCCCCCGAATTGTGAGCAACCCTGGCCCTGCACTCAAAAAGCCCCTTTAGTGTCCATTTGTTAACAAACTGAGAGACGCAGCCTGGAGGAAGCAGTGCAGGAAGCTGCAGAACTTTTACCCGGCTAGTGAGATGTGGCCGTGGTGGCACCTCTGGGGCAGCGTGCAGAGGAACGCTGGTCTAGAAGCACTTCTGACTGGGATTTTTTTGCTTCCTTTGTGTGCAGGAAGGGACGTTAAAAGCGACGGATTCAACATTAACACTTGCAGGGAGATGATCAGCCTTTTAGATGTATCCTTTAAATGTCAGCTTGTCACTGTGGCAGTTCCTGAACTGGATGCCTTTCTGATAAGATAAGGCTGGCTTTGCGTTTTCATGGCCTCAATGCACACCTCTTTATTGCCTGAAGGTGTAAAATGGAGCCGGGCGAGCTCCATCTGCTCAGGGATCCATCAGCATCCTTGGCAAAGCCTGGTTTTAAGCACAGCTTCAGCTCCCACCTCTCAAACAGGTTTCTCCTCACACAGTGCAGGGCTCAAAGGGGCAGAGAGGGGCCAGTTCCCTGAAGGGCTTCAGTGCCTTCCTCACTGTAGAAAGCGTGCGCAGATCTAATCAGGCTGGGGTATTTAGCCATCTCATAAATCATTCCTTGAGAACACAGATAGTCCCGAGATTTTTGGCAGGCCTTTCCATGAGAAAATATAAAAATATGGCCTGTCTGCAGGAGATGGAGATACATTACCAAGGAGAGCTAATATGACACTGCGATGAGCGATTTGTTGTTGCTGGAATTAGCAGCCCTCTGGGTTTGATAAGCAGAGCGGGCTCCTGATTTTCGAGCCCTGACCTAACAATGCCAGACGAACGGGACGGGCTCCTTGGGACTCGTGGAATTCAAGACGCTTTGGATGAAGATTCAGAAGTATTTGGTAATGCAGGATTTCTGACTGTCTCCCCTTCCCTCTCAGCTCTGAAACTTGCACAGGAGCCTCCCTTCTTGCAGCTGGAGGTTGAGCCAGGGCTCAGCAAAGCCTTGCATTTGAAAGGACAGAAGCAGAGCCTCTTTCACCTCCATACTCCACCGTTTCACCACCACACTCCATAATTTGCAATTGCTTCTGAGCAATAGGGTCCCTGGGACATGCTTTGGTACTAAAGTTTGCTAGTTGGCTGCTGAAGGAAGCACAAGAACCATATATTTTTAGGATCTACCAAAGGTTTGGCGTTGTGTTTGTAAAATCTTGTATAAATGCTACAATTATTTCTCTGTTGAAGGATTTAATATCCCAAGAAGTCCACCCAGGATTGAGCACTCTAAAGGGAGTCTTATGTCAGCAGAGCAAGCCTGAGTGCCAACTCCAGGCTGAGCACTAGGCCTAAATATTTTCCAGCACTGGTTAATGAACCTGCTGGCAGTAGAAAACATCTGTCTTCATGTCTGACATGTTAAGCAAAATGGACTTTGTCTGTAGCATCATTTGCAAATGAGAGGGTGTTTTCCTCGGCTCTCTGTGTGCCACCACGTACCGTGGAGGCCAGCGGGCTGCCAGCCCTGGGAAGGCGCTTCCCTGCCTACCTTGCTTGCCAGCAGCTGCTTGAAATGTTTCCCTGTCATTAACATTTCAAAGGGTAGAAGCTTCAGCTGAGAGGGGCAGAGTCTAGCCCAGCTGATCGGAAAGCAGGGCCTGTGTCCATAAATATCAGTGGTTTAGGGGCAGGCACGATCCATCTAGACTGGGTCCAGCTACAGGAGCAGGGGCTATGGCAGGGCATGGGCACCAGGGTGGACTAGTAGAGCAAGGCCAGACCCTACGAGGGCCCTGATATTTCCCTATGGTTCCTGGCCCATGTTAGTGTGTCTCAGGGCTGTGGTTGCCCAAGGCTGCCCGCCTGGGCTCGAATGACCCACGCTCAACTTTTGAAAGCAGCCCCTGTGCTCTCTCGCCCCTCTGCCACAGGCCATCTACAAGAAGGTGGACAGTGACTACTCGGGGACCATGGACTCCCACGAGATGCGCAAGGCCCTCGTCGAGGCAGGTGGGTATGTGGCTTGGGGAGACTTTCTGGCCATGGAGAGCCCCCACTGAAAATGGGCCCCGGGAGGCCAGAGGAGCTTGCTGACTGCTCTGTGTCTTTCTCCTGGGTCACAGGGTTGCCAGTGTCACTCTGGCTTCCTGACATGCCGCCACCTCCTTTGGCTGTTAAATGCATCGAACCCCATCCTCGCCTCTGCAGCCTCAGCCACTAAGATGTTTTATCCTCCCTGTGACCTTTGCTTGTCCATCTGATTAAAACCTGCTGTGGCTTGAGCCTCATTATCTCCTAATCCTCCCTCGATGCTATGCCCAAAGCCTCCTCTCCCTTCGTTTCCTTCCACCACCTTCCTCTGCACTCGAGATGGTGCCAGACAAGACATGGCCTAGCTGTGTCCTCTCTCAGCTGTGCTGCTCACTTTTGCAGCAGTACTTGCCAGCTCAGGAGTATCTAGAAAAGCACTGCTTTTCCGTGTGTTTTGTGCCCAGTGGAGTCCTAAGTGAACAATCCAGGGGCACAAATAGCACCAAGATGGGCCCAAATAAAGCCCAACCTGCTCTGCTGCCATTGTTGCTATCCAGCTGGGTCCCACAGACTCACTAATTCAGGGTCTATTTGAGGAACAGAGGGCTGGTGATGCTCTGAACCAACGCTGAACATTCAGCTTGGCAGAGCGCTGCGGCAGAGCTTCCCACCAGCCTTCCCACAGCGCGAGGGCTTTGAAGGGGCCCTGCGGACCCTCTGGGGTGAACGGACACCATCCTTCATCCAGGTCTGCCTGCAGCTGCAGGAGTCCACAGACGAGTTGCATCAAAGGCAGCATATTGCCCTGCTGTGGCAGTGATTTATGTGCTTGCCTGGCCCGCAGGTTTCACTCTCAGCGACCGAGTGCAGCAGAGCATCGCCCTGCGCTACGCCTGCAGCAAGCTCACCATTGACTTCGATGGCTTCGTGGCCTGCATGATCCGCCTGGAGACCCTGTTCAGTACGTGCCTGCCTCCACCGCCAAGGAGGATTCCCAATAACTTTGTTTTTTTATTAAGTATTTGATGTCTTAAACTCTGCCTGTAGCAAAGAGCATGGCAATGTGAGGGAGCCAGCAAAAATGTACATTTTTCAAACAGCAGCAGGAAAATGGCAAGTGCCAGTCTAACTGCATGGCCGTGGAGCTGGGGGTGGTGTGTTTTCATAATCTACCAGGTTTATGTTCAGTGTGCTGGTCCCTGGTTGTCCCATCTCCTCTAGATGGTACCATTTGTCATCTACAGTGTTGACTTGGACCTGATTCACATGCACCCCGCAGATCCTGTCAGATAGGAGCATATTAGATTTTGTAGTTGTCCTCCTGCCAGCTTCCACTTTGCTGCTGTAGATCTAACAATTCAGCCCTGTGAGTGGCTTAGAAAGTACATGTGAGAGGAAAGGAGAACAGCTGTAATGTTCTCAGTAGGTTTGCGGTAGGTTATGGCAAAAGGCCAGACCTCTACCTTTTGCCAGACAGTGATTCTTTACATGCCAAATCCTGTGGTTTCCATCCTTTTTCCCCTCTTCTGCTTTTCAGAAGTGTTCCAGCTCCTAGACAAAGACAAGAGTGGAGTCATCCAGCTCTCTCTGCCTGAGGTGAGACCAGTCAAATTAAGAGACCACGTGGTTAAGCTGTAACAATGGGCACCACTAAAATCCATTTCTTTTAAAATAACTATTGTGATCATTAAATACTGATTCAAAGGGAAAATTTACTTATGCAAAAAGCTCATCTGCTCAGAAGACTTTTCCAAATTAGTAGATCAAACACTTGCTTTGTATGAGCAAAAAGAGTAAAGCTATGCTCAAAGAACCTGAAATTGTTGAAGGAAATGATTTCACAAAGTGTTTTGCTTTCTACTTTTAGAGGGCAGTGGTCATGACATTAGAAAACAGACAGTAGAAAACTGTAAAACTGTTCCTGTCTCAAGATACCTTTTAAGATGTCAGCCTTTTTTTTTTTTTTAATTGTTCTTAATGCAAGTTTCTCCTGCTGAAGCTGTAATAAATGCAATCAGCTTCAATCTTCCCTTTGCAGAATACTCCACAGGAAACAGAGCTGGAAGAGGCCCCAAGAGATCCATCTAATTAGCCCTCTAAGCTAAAGCCAGGTTCTAAAGAGCTGAGGATGGCTAGGAAGCCCTATGGCCTTCAGTCAGAGTTATTTAAATCCAATTACATTTGTGTACTTTGCATAATCTTCCCTAGAATTTTAAAAGAACATGCAACTTGCCCTGGACAGCTTTGCCCTTCCTTGGGAGAAATTCCATGCGTGATGTCTGAACCCCCTCCAGCAATGAATTTCCCCATAATTTCGGTGTGGATAGATAAGAATAAGCATGTGGACACAAAGCATAAAAATAAAGTTTCAGTCTTTCGCAGCCTTTCCTCTCAGAGCCCATTATAGAAAGCCACGATAGTGTCTCCATGGACCTTCCAGATGATCTGAATGCTTGTTCTCTTTCTCCCATAGTGGCTGTGCTGCACACTGGTTTGAACCATTGTAGATGAATTCAGCAGAGACCTCTGCAGCTCCTACAACCATGGAATGACTTCTCTGGCTTCTCCCTGACACAGAGCGCAGGGAGAAAAATCTTTTTTAATTACTGGCAAGTTATTGCATAAAATGAAAAGAAAATGATCTCTTGGCGATTAGAAGATGCATAGATCCTCGAATGAAAAAAAAAGGCAGAAATAAAACCAGCAAACCCAAATCTAGCTTCTATTTTGCTATTCTGGCTACCTCCCTTCCTCACCAGGTGCCTGCTTGGGCTCTGCCAGGTGTAGGCAGAAGCTGGGGTGAAGGAGCCCTGAGCAATGCAGGGATCAGGCACAGACATGGCCCCAAGCCCGGACAGGGAGGCAGGCAATCAGGCAGGCCCCTGCCCGCCAGGCTTGGCTCTCTCTTCCAGGCAGGGGAACGGGGATGGGAGGCCATGGCCACAGTCCTGCTCCTCTTTCAGCTGAGCTGTTCTCCCTTGAATACCTGTCATGTGCATTATTGAGTGCCCAAAGATGGGATCAGATCTGGACTTCGAGGAGATAAGGGATTGAAGTTCCCGAAGACCACAAAGGGCAGGAATATAAAGTGCACTTGCAGAAGTCTCAGAATTTGTGTTTGATGGATGTGCTAAGGTGGACTGTGATTTAAGAAAAACCAAAACCAATAATCACTGGCTAACAGCACTGTCCTTCTCTAATATCTTGTAAAACCTTTGTCCTTTAAAAACATCTCTTTGCTTTTAATTACATAGTATTATAAAGAATAACTATATTCATCTTAGGCTACATAATCTAGCAGCCTCTTTAGTATTTAGGAAACCTTTCTGTATCTTGCAGCACTGTCATGACGTGGGGAGGTGACATCTCTGACATTTCTACGTGGGAACCAAAGGAGCGCAGACAAGGCGCTGTACCCTTGAAGAGTGGGGCCACTGCTCTACCTCCCTGTCTGCTCAGAGCTATGTTTAAGAGAAGCCTTTCTTCCTCACTGTCTTTTTTCTTAAGCAGGCAGGAAAATGCTGGTTGCTCCTCACCTCTGAGTACAGAATGCCTCATGACATTCTCATGACATGCCTCAAGTTTGTTTGGCATCTCCTAGCATTTCTTATTGATGCTGGATATAGCTGTCTGTGTCCTGTTTCAGTGCTTTACACTGCCTTTCTAATGGATGGTATTCACTACATCATTTAGAAATCCTCTTCCAGTAAAAGGGAAATAAACATCCTTTGGTTCAGGTTGCAGGGTAAAAGCAACTGGTGAGAGGAATTGCAAGCTCTCCCCCGCCATCTCTGTGCAGGCGTCAGGTATGTGGTGTCTTATGTTACCACCAGTTTCTCACAGTAGATATTAGCCTGCCAACCAACAACAGAGATCTTCACACCTCCACCGGTGTGGAAGAGAGCATTATTTGGGAAAAGTTTGGGTGTCAAGAACTGTTGTGCTTTTCTAGCGAATGCTCTGCCTGTTCAGTAAGAGGAACGTGTCCTTCTCTGACCTGGATCTTGAGTATGCACCACATCTCCTTGCTAACCATGCAGTGAGGTGAGCTGAGTGCCTGCAGCTTTGGATTAGCTTTCTGCTCACATGCTCATCAGTTGATTCCAATTATGGTCACAGAGAGACCTCTCTTAACAGGATTGGGAAGAAACAAATATACACAGGAATCCATTGCATGCCCCAGCTCCTGGTCCCCTTGCATTAAGTGAGATACCCCCATTACAACGTGCTTCATAGCTATCTTGATGACTCCCAACCTACTGTTCAGGCTGGGCAGAGCTGCACTCCTTGCTTTATCTTCGGGAAGCAGGCAGCTCCAGAGAAGCTGCTTCCTCTCATGCTTGTTCCTCGAGCACAGCACTTGGCTCTCAGGTCTCCAGTAGCTGCTGAAGAATGAGCCTTTTCACGGGACTGAATGCACGCCTTCTTTTCGCTCAATGCATCTGCAAAAAGACAATTAGGGTCTCCTTATTCTCCTTCCTTATGCTACAGGCTGAAACAAATGTCCATGCCCATCACTTTTCTGGTTAGCCCAGTGGGCTATTGACTTAGCTGTTTGCAGCAGCTCCTACAGCAGCAGTGTGGCATGGTGAGCCGGGCGAGCGCTTGGTGTCCGGGCTCCCTGTGCCCTCATACTGCTTCATCACGCTTTGTTTTTAGAGCTGCCAAGTGCTGCTTGCTCCTCTTGGAGTAGCTGAGTCATGGGGAACCACAGTGCAGGCAAGGCACAAGGGCTCATGAATTTCTGATGTGTTTATCATTACTGAAAAAATCTGGCCACGTGGCACTTCCAGCACTTTGCAAGTAAGGTGGGGCCAAAGAGGCCTCCTTGGAAGCTCTGTGCTCGTTCTTCAAGCCTTCTTCTCTCCTCTCTCTTACTGGTGAAATGCTTGTGTTTGCACTGCAGCCAGGTACGCTGAAGATCTCAACTCTGCATGTGGCTTCTATAAAATGTGATTTGTATTAGTCCAGATTCAGACTTTCAGCCTTCTGGTGGCCTAATTGCCTTGCAGCTGCTTGTACAGGAACCTCCCGGGGGTATAAATCCTACCACATCAGCATCTGCCACAGCTTCGCACCAGGGGGAACGTCTGCATGAGGTACAAGACAATCGCTGTGATTTGGGATTCTGCCTAAGAGCTCAGAGTATAAAAAGAGTCAAAGCTGGTTCGTGCAATTATGTGTCAGCTGTTCATCCTCCCAGAACGGGGGATTTACATGGGGACCTCGTCTTCCTCATCCCTGCAGGGTAATGAGCACATTCCTGGCTTTCGGGTAAGCATAGAAGGAGCAGTCATTTTCAAACTTCATTTCATCCTTTTCATCCACCTGATCCTGCTGAACCTGATTTGACTCTAGATCTTGGGTCTTCATTTCCGTATGTATTCGACAGCCTGACCTGCCTAGAGCTGCCGAGATATGTGAGCACATTTTTCCTTTCTGTCCTCTTTGGGATGCATCCAGATTCCCAGTCTGCTGTTGTTATCCCAGGCTAAACTTAACCAACCAACTGGAGATTCAAATAAAGTTGGGAAAGCCAGTGAGATTCTGGGTGGGAAGCAAACCCGAATTCCAAAGGTTGTGACGTTTCTCCTCCACTAATGATGTCCCTGGTGATATTTAATCTTAAAGTAGTGCCCTGCTGCTGCCTGACAGGCTTGTTGCCATGGTGTCTGTCTCTCTCCCTGCATAACTGGCACGCACAGCATAAAATCCTCTTTCTTTAATATGGCAAATTACTTCAGTTGTTGCTATTGGCCGCTCAGTAGCTCCTTCCTCAGCCTTTGGGTTTTTTTGACGCATCTCTCACCCAAAAGGTTGCCCTCATCAGAGCCAAGTCACCTGCCTGTGTGGGCAGAAGGTCCCTGCTGGTCCTGGGGCTTGGGGCTGGGATATCTGCAAGAGACAGATTGTGAAGCCAAAAATAATCTGTGGGATCAGCTCTGGGTGACGGACTAAAGGGACACCTGAGCAAAGGCTGGGATAACAGCCAGGAGGAAGCTGAGTGAATCCGCTTTCAGCAGTGTGGGAGCTGAACGGCCTCAGGAGCTGGAGAAAACTGTTTCTTCTTGCTGCTTGCTGGGAAGAAGGTACCTGTATTTCCTTCATCATGCACGGGGCTGACTCAGAAACAAATGGCATTCCCACAGCTCTCTCCCATTTGGAAAACTCTGTGAAAAGGCTGGTTTTTGTTTGTCTGTCCATTCACATCTATATGAATAACGAACCAACGAACCATGTTGTTAGTTCAGGGGCCGATTCAGGTATTTTTTCTAACTCAGTTCCCTATTTGTACATTAAAAAGAGAAAAAAAAAAAAAGAGAGAAAAAAAACCCTCGGTGATGCTTTAAGTTCAATCTATTTGGCATGTATCTCTATATGGTCCTCAAGCAATTTGACAATCTGCATTTCCATGGGCTAATTTAAATGTACTAGCTTGACCTAGCTCACTAGAGGGCAGCAGGAACTCTTCCTTTGCTGGGGATTTATCCCCAGGGTGTCATTTTGGTGTCCACGTTGTGCCCCAGGGCTCCTTGTGCGCTGGGGGTGCTGCACTGGGAAAACCTTGCTGAGGAAATGGTAGCTGTAACAGGAGGCTTGGAAAATGTGTTCCTTTTTTTTGGAAAGAATCAGCATGGAATTAATTAAACAGAAGAAAGGAGATTAAAAGAAAATTAGAAAATGATGAAGTACCAGTCTGACCTCTAATTTGTAAAACACCTCAGTCAAAATCCTATGAGAAGGAGCTATCTGAAGCAGCAGTTGTCAGCTTAATAATTAGAGAGATGAAGTTACTTCAAGCCCTGCCTGAAGTTACACAATTATCTTGGGATACCCTCCCATTGGGTCACGAGGTTCGGATTGGACCCCCTTGCTTTCCAGGCTCCTTCTGAGAGGAGTCTGGGTGCG
>VZSG01000785.1:112394-136297 GCA_013398315.1 Nothoprocta pentlandii
ATCTTCCAGAATGTATAGTGGCCATCTCCAAGTCCTTCCTGGCTTGAAGACTTTGCCAGAATCTTGCTGGCACAGGAATTTTTATCTTGTGAATTGCTATCTTGTGAATGAATCTTATCTTGTGGTGGATTCGTTCTCAAGGTGTTAGGCAGCCTCGGCGTGGCGTTTCCTTGCCACACGGCAGATTGAGCACCAACCTTCTTCATGGTAGTTTAATTTGAACACATCTTTGGTTTCGGGTAAGATTTTTTTTGCCTGTTTTTATGTAGACTGGTAATATTTGCACTTCAGACCTTCGTCATTAGGAACCTGAGCTCCGTTCTCCCTTGGCCAGTGGCTTCCTGGTATCACTGGGGAAGTCCCTTGAACTGCTTCTGCAGCGGTGTAAGGCCTGGCCCCGAGCGGCAGCGCTCAGACGTGCCCCCGTGTTCACTGCCTCGTGCCCCCGAGCTGGAGGTTTTGGAACTTTTAACAGATTTTGGCACTTTGCTCGGTCTCAAGCCCACCCAGGCTCCAGGTACTGAGTGTTTCTCCAGCCAAAAGTCCTCCAAGGCTCCCAGTCCTAGAGGCACCTTAGAGCACACCTAGAGCTTACCCTCTCCTTTCCAGGCACTGTGGTGGCACCACTTGTGTCTAAAGTCCATTAAAGTCTCCAAGTAGTTGGTAATACAGTGATAATGTTTCCATCCCTGAGCTCAGGATCGTTGCATGGATGGATGGAGGAGACTAAAGCAGACCAGAAACATTTTTTGAGGATATGTTTAGCTGGAATGGGAATGAACCTGATCAGGCTGCAGGGGTTTGCTGCAGTGAGCAAGAGCTGGGGAGCACATTTGGTTGATGTTCATTTTGGTAGGATGGAGTATTCTGAGAGATGAGGTAAATTATGACACACGCCACTGGAGTGGTCAATAGAGACGTCTGGGAATACAGATCATTCAGACACTATAAAACCAATTAAACCACCAGAAGATCTTAAAAGCACCACAGACTTAGACAAAACTGTGATGCAGCACGCCTTCAACCCAGATTCTCTAAACATTTACTTTTAATTAATTTTCTTAATTGCACAACAGTGTACTTCCTAATTACACTGGGGAACCACTCCTGAATTTCAGCAAGGTCTTTATCTATCGCTCAGATTATTCAGGTTGACGCTCTATCAGCATCCACCCGGCCTAATTTTGTGCTGGCCTCTACGTCTGCAAGCACAGACTGCTTGACGGATCCTTCAGCTGATGCAGCTACGTCTCCAAGGACCAGATGGATACTCTTGTTCACACTGAGTTACTACTTTAGTAGTGTCATTGAAATCAATGGGGCGACTGCAGAGACACTTACTGCTTGATATAAGGGCTTTGTTAAGAGCTCCTGTAAACAACAGCCAGAGGAATCCAGTTCCAGAGCACATCCACAGCTTTATTAGTCCTAGAGTACCCAGGAGCTAAGCTATGTGGTCTTGAGAGTCGTCTAATTTAGGAAGTAAAAGGGGCCTTATCAGCAGATGGCACATAGGGAGCACAGTGTGTCCCCAATCTAGTCATTTCCACCCCATGCTGACAGACACGAGCCACCCTATACCCCCAGGAGCTCTGCAGCCTGGTATATGGCACAGGACAGGTTGGTGAATGAAGGGAGAATACAAGAGTAATTACAATCCAGCAGCTTTCGTACCGCATCGGTGCTTTGGGGTTTCCACCACTGCTGGGAAGTTGAGAAAACTCCAGATTCTTCTTGCCTCTTCTCCATATCTTAGTGAAGGCAAAATGAAATCTCATAAAAGTATTTGTAGATTTTGTAAGCGTTCTTCTCCTTTATTTTCAAATTTTGTTTCAAATTTATTTGTTTCAAATTTATTTTCAAATTTTGTAAGACCTGGCTTACACCCACTTTACTCCAGGAGAAGAGGATGTTCAATATAATAACAAAGCAATAAATGTAAGCTAGTAAAAAAAATGTATTTTGCAGAATGTGTAACAACTGCAGAGCTTATTGTTGCTTATTATTAGTCTTTAGCAGCTGGCAAGATGAGAAACAGGACTGGAAGTCTGTGTGGTTACAAAGTATACTCAATGTTTTTAATAGTTATGTCTAATACATCTTTTAGGAAATTATGGAATCTCATAGTTTTAGGCTCTGAGCTGACCTCTAGCATTAGAGATGGAGAGGAGACCTGTTGCAAGGTTTGGAATATTCCTACAACCTTGCAGCCGTTCTGAAACCCCTGGGCTTGGACACTTTGAGATGGAACCGTGTGAGACTGGATGGGCCACAGGGCACTCCCAGGACACTGGTGCTTGTTTCATGTTCTACCACGCAGACTTTACCCACCTCAAGTGCAGCTACCACTCGTGGTTTGCAGATTCCTTTGCTACATTGCTGGGAGCCCTTGGTCTGCAACAGGCAGCTGCTGTCTGGGTGAGTCAGGAGGAACCAGCCTGCTGCTGGGAATGAACTGGGCCCTCTTGGAGGCCTCGCTTCTGCTCTTGCTTCATTTACTGCTTCTCGTGCATCCTAAATAAGTGTCTAGGAACCTAAACATGCATTGTGCATCCTAAATAAGTGCCAGGAAACTGGCAAATTATAAATTTATTCTTTGTCTATAGACATAAAAAGCAGCGATACTCTGAAAACAGCATCCTGGCCACTTGATCAATTACTGAATTGATTGAAATGTGCTCAGCTAATAGCAATTCTGGTCAAGCAAGGGGAACACAGAGAAGTGTAAGTGAAAAGTGTGTTTTTATAAAACAAAAATAAAATACGATGTGTGGGATTGAGGACATTAAGACATGTTTTAAAAATGCTTTACATGTCCTCAGTCTATGACAACCATAAAAAAACCTCTCTGGACCTCAGGCTGTGTCCCTGGCGCTGCGTGGGAGAGCTCAGCACAGACAGAGGCTCCGCTGTCATTCCCTGGGCTCCGGATAGCGGTGGCTGCGGTGGCTGGATCACCTCAATGAGTCCCTTTATTTATTCCCTTCCCTCTTACCACCTCGAGTGTGTCTCTTTTCAGAGATGGATACACAAGCTGCTCTAGAAAATCACTAGTGGCATTAAATAAAAGTCCTCTTTTATTTAATGAATTATAAACAGCAGCCCCAAGAGAGGTCAGGCCCAAAAGGGGAAGCATCTGGGTACCCAAAGGAACACGTATTTTTGGCTGCAAACATGCTTATTAATGCTGATGCTTACACCAGATCCGATGCCTCCTTTTCATCTTGTTCTTTGTACACAATCACATCAACACATGGCTTCAGCCTCAGCTTTTCTCTGTGTCATCTGTTGCAGCAACCAGGATCTGGGAGGCAGAGGTGCTTTCAGACCGGGTCTGACGCGGAGCAGGTGCCGCCTCCACGAGCACTGAGCGAACAGCGAAGCCCAAGGCCTGCCTTTAAGCTCAGCCTCATTAGAGTTCCTGTGAAGGAGCAGTCAGCTCTGTGACATTTGCTGTCTGTGGTGCTTTACAGCGTGTGCTTGTAGTGGCTTTACTGCCCCAGTACCTCCTAGCAGCACACGTGGGGAAAGGCGGCTAGTGCAAAGGGTGGCCATGAGGTTGCCCTTAGACTGGGGCTTGGGAAGTTGGACTCAGCTCTTGGTTACCTCACAATTTACTCCAACGGTTTTGAGAAAGCTTTATCTCTCTTTGGGTCTCCGTTCCCCATATATGCTTTCCTTCTTTGGCAGCTTGGCTCTCCTCTCGACTTGAGCTGCACAGGGATGGCCGCTCAGTCTCCATCTCTGCACTAGCACAGTGAGACATTTTCTTTCTCGGTGACACCTCTCAAACTGGGCAGGTATCCCAGGCCATCATCACAAATACATATTCCTCGGGAAAAAAATGGACTAGATGATCTCTAGAGGTCCCTTCCAACCTCAAACATTCTGTGAAAATAGGCACCAGTATTTTTTCGACTTGGACTCTACATGGCATCTTTGTCTCAAGTGAACTTGCACAGATACAAATATTTGGGAACTCAGTAAATTATTTCCCTTGCCGTACAGAGGGGAAATAAAATTGGAGCTGCTCTTTTCAGAGTTTATAGGAGTAACAGGAATTAAAAGCAGTAAAAACTAAATTAACACTGAAGTTACAAGTCTGACTCATACACATGCAAAGGTCAGATCAGCTAATAAAACTGTTCTTTGCTTTATCTTTTTTTTTTTTCCCCAGTTCAGACTTAGAGTGTGCTTTAATCCTCAGATTATGGTGAATATGTTCACCTGTGGCAGAGCCCAAAGCTACCTCCAAAAGCAAGTGCTGGGCATGGGTTGAATGACTGTGACTTGCTGCTTGGGCAGAGCACTAGCTCATGCTTGCATGGAGGAGTAGGGATTGCTTATTCTCTAAGGAATTTTAGGATTAAATTTACAGCTCCTTAATTGCAGAGATCAAGGACTTGTGCAAAGTGTGGCAATTGAATACGGAGCTAGGGCTGCTCAGAGGAATGGGAAACAAGGGCTGACTTGGAGTTTGGAGCAAGCTGAGAATGCCAGAGGAGAACCAAGGTGAGAGACCTGCATGGACAGGTCCTCTTCACCTCATACAGGTCCTGTGCTGGGGTGCCTGTTGGAGACCTGTGGCCAGGACGAGCTGAAGAGCCACAAAAGGCTGTGGGGTACTGTAAATACCCAGCCTCCTAGGGCTCAGTCGGAGCCATCCTTGCTGAAAGGTTCCCGTTTGGGCTGGGTAAGTTATGGTTATCTCCACTTATTTCACACATGTGCAATTTATTATGTCCATTTCTATCTTAAATGTGACAGTATAAGCAATGTTTTGCTGTTTATAAGCAGCTGTGGACAGATTGCAATTTTACTAGATATTCAGTTGACATTGAACTTCAAATTAGAGCTAAATTCCAGTCTGTTAAAGAATATTATGGATCAATAAAAAGCAAGACGAATGTCAATGAGACATATTAAAATTGCTAGGTATTTTTTTCTGATAATGATGTAAAACTTATGATAACTGAATTTGAATAAAATGGAGATGTGTGTACATGTGTCTTGTGTATACCGCTAATTTGAATCCTTACCTCTGCCATTGCAGCACCCTAAGGCCAACTTCTTATGTCTTTACGATCTCCATTTCTTAGTCCATTTTCATTTTTTTGCTTAGCTGATAAACATTGAGTGTAACTGACCTAAACAGGACAAGATAAAGTTCGGTTTGGCAACATTAATGAAATCTGGGAGGGTGGGAGAGAGGAAAGTGAGAAGTGTTTGGAGAAAGTGCTTGTATTTCACACTACGTTGCAGTAGCTGAAATTAAATTCTGGTTACTCTTGGTCACAGTCAGGAATAAGTGAGTGCGGTGGCCTTTGATTGCCAGAAGTTTTTTAATAGATGCCAGAGGTCAAACAAGCGAAAGCCTGAGGGAGCCAGGGGCACAGGGGAGAGCAAACAGGGAGAGGCAGTTAACACGTTACATGTGGCATCTACATGCCTGCTGTTTAACTGCTCCTCGTCCCCGCTGCATGGCCTCAGGCAGCCCGGAACTAATAGCCCTGTCGTCTGGAGAGATAATGTAACACTGATCATTACAATTTCACTAAATAAGTAATTCTAAATTAATTATATCACATCCCGATAACCAGCTCCGGTTGACTCCTCATTTTTTGATTCTTTAGCTGGAGTTGAATACGCCGGTTTTACGGATAATGCTGCATGTGCTTGTAGACCAGTGGATGCTCCTTAGCATCGGGAGAGGAGGAGGACTTCATGAACCCATTTATACCTCCCTTGCTTCCTGACACCCACTGAGCAAGATTCCCTGGATAGGGAAGAGCAGACAAGTTTTCTGCAGGATGCAACTATGTGCCGAGCTCCCATTTAGGTTGTTAAAGTCTCCTCAGCCACTTATCTCCAGGCATGAAGGACTGCAGTCCAAAAGCAAGGCCAGGGCTTGGCAGATCAGCCCTCCTGTACGTAGGTAAGGTCCAAAGCAGCTCCCTCGACCGCTTCCATAAGCTCAGTGTCCGCAGCCCCGTTAGGTGACGGACTCGTGATGAGGATGGCAGGGCCCAGGTCCAGAACGGAGGGCTGGATGCCTGGGCAAGGAGCAGGGAGAGAGGAAAGGGAATTTAGGGAGCTCTCAGGCTGACTCCCCAGCAGCTGTTTGAGAAATGTTTCCTTTTTTGTTTGTTTTGTTTTGGTGTGTGTGTGTGTGAAAATGCCTTTTGAGTTGAAACAAATCAGTTCTGGTACGTTTTCAGTACATGCAGAGCCGAAGAAGGATGAGAATTTCTACATTTTGATTCTTTTTTCAATAGAATTTTAATTTATAGAAAAAAAAGAAAAATAAAAGACTTTTATATTGATGTGATTAGAATGTCTTTTTCAAGAAAAAAAAGCCCTCATGATTTTGACTTTTGATTTTGATTTAGAATAAAGGGAGATTGGGGCAATATTGGAAACAATGGGAATACTCCTGGGACAGTAAAGGATTCCCTGTGGCCATAGAGTGCTACCAGCTGGGCATGAATTTTTGTCTTGGAGCTGCCTGGCTGAATATTCTCTCCAGGGATCTTCTCAGCCCTTTGGATTCCTCCGTCCTTGCTCCTCGCAGGCACCCAGGATGAGGAAGAAGAAAGGAGCAGGGAGTGTTACGAGCATTCCTTGCACACCCACAGTGTGCAGAGTGTGCACCCACTGCTTTTTATGTCATGGTACGTCCCTAAGCCACAACAACCTGTGGTGGTTTCTAAAAAGCAGGGTTCTGTAAAGGAGAGAATAGCAATGAGTCTGGTCCTGCTCTTGTTGAAGCCATTAGCTAAAGCTTCAACGAGAATGTTCGTGGGTCATATATTTCAAATCAGGGCAGCAGGAAAGAGGAGGAAAGCAAAGTGCAGCAAGTAGTGGGGAGTGATGCTTAGGGGAGGAATCTGGGACTATTAGGCGTGCAGGAGAATTCACGCTCTATTTTTTTGTCGGTTTATGGGTGGAGAGACGGAAGGGAGGTGCATGACACAGAAGCTCCTGTTTCTGGGGAAGAAGAGGAGCCACCATGAGAGCCCTTGCACAAGGTTGCAAGGTGTCAGGGTGAGAAAATGTTTTTCTTCCAAGTAATGGGGCGAGGGGGCCCAGACATAATAGTCATGAAGGAGAAGTGGAGTGGCCCTCAAATTCTCAAGGATTTGTGTCTTCTCAGCAGTGATATTTTCCCTCTATAAAAAAGCAACTTATTGCCCAACTAGCAATATTTTATCATTTGCAGTGTAAGAGATCTCCTCTTTCAACAGCTGTTTATTTATTTATTTATTTCCCCAGTAAAATTTACATTCTATTTAAGCTAAGTGAGACCAATGATCTAACTAGAAATTGACATTAGCTGTTCTGGAAAAGTATGTTGTGAATTCAAGGCTGGCAGTAACAGAGGTGAATTATGAACTCAAGTTTCTAGTCAAAGGAAATAGGTTTCAGCAACTCCCCAGAAGGAAATTGGTTATGATTAATGTGAGCGTGGCAAGTGTTAGAGCTGAGGAGAGCAAAGACCCCTTACAGGAAGGAAACTGGTCATTTACTGTTGATATTAAATTGCTATCTTTATTGCCTAGACCAAATCTGAAAACTCTAGCTCTTACACAGACGTAATAGAGATACACACGATATCCAGGGTAATATTGGCCAAATACATATATGTGTGTATATATATATATTTAAGGACGATTTGCTCTCTTCAGGTAAGGCTGCTTCACATTTTCCTCATTTCACCTCCATGTATTATCTTAGTTAAGATACACAGAGACGTTGCACGGTTGACTAAGCCCACGGACTATAATAATGACTATTTTACTGCTATGGTGTAAGGAATGATTTTCAAGGTAATATGCTCTTACCAAAGCCTTTGAAGTTATGCAAGTCGCTCAGTCGATCGATAAGCTCTCTGCATGTGTATCACCCTGATATAAGCTCTTCGGAGGCCTGGACAGCCCAAGCTGAAACAGTGCTAGGAGCTGCTCCAGCTTGTGCTGAAGTTCAGGTCGTCCCACAGGCTGGAAACACAGAGATACTGTGGACCTCGACTCCAACGCCTCCCTCTCTATTTACTAAATGTGTGTTTAAGGACATTTGCCAAATGGCTGTTTTACAGAGCGTGTCAAGGAACTACAGGGTCTGGATGGATGCTTCGCGTCCTATTCAGAACTGAAACAAAGCTTATACCTTTGCCAATGGACTAATTTAAATCATAGGATTTTAATCAGCCATTTTGCAGAGGGGCACTAATCTTCCTTGCAACTCTGAGGCGCTTTCTCATTCTTCTTCTCTCTGGGCCACTTCAGGTTCTTTTTTCCTTTCGCAGGTGAATTTTTTGCCATACCATCCTTGGCTATTTCCAAATAAAAGAAGATGTTTCAGTCTTGTGGCTTGTATCTGGGCACTATTTGGATTTTCTTGTAGTAGACAGAGGCAGTTGTGGCTAGATATAGGCAGAAACTGTTCCTAAACCTCAATGGATTTGACTCTGGGAGCATAATTCAAGGGAGACCCACTGGCTGCTCAGAGGTGGGTGGAGTAGGACATGTGGGCTGTCAAATTGAGAAAGGGAAAGAGAGAAGGAAGTGTAAGGAATAATAATTTGAAGTTGAGAATCCCCAAGGAAAATAGCAATAGTGTAGCATAACTGAAACGGCTTCACAGTGCTTCAAGAGAGAGTATTTCTTTTTTCAAGCTGCACCATTGCCTGTATTAAGAATAAAAAGAAGAGATAATGCAAATAATTGTGACACGGTGATTAGTTTTAGACTTGAGATGAATAGCTGCAACTCCACTGTCTTTGGAGTCCCTCTAGTTTAGATAGGGCCTACCTTTTTCATACTATTCCTGCTTAGCCACCTTCACCACGGCAGCCTACCCAGACCCTGACTGAGTGGCCAGGTCTCCCCTTGCAGCTCTGCTCATCTTCAAGGGGTGGGCAATGGTACAGCAAGGTATGCACTGGAGGGACACCACGGTCACGGGCTCCCTGTAAACACATCTTCAGTAAATGTGCTCCCCAACACAAGCTGAACTGGGATTATAAATGGCTGCATTGTTCAATATAGGCCTGACCTAGAACTTCTGGCCCAGCTGCTCTTGCCTTTTTGGGGTGTTCCAAAGCTGTATATCTAAGGACACTGCAGCAATACACAACGTAAGGTGCCTGAGGGCTCCCGTGCCGCTGCCCTGTGGTGCCCATCAGTACACAGGGCTGGCTGCCAGGCCAAGGCTTCCTTCATCCAAGCTCAAATTAAGCTGGTGTCGCTGGGAAGGGCCAGCTCTGCCGGCACCTGCTGCTTCTCCGCTCTTGTTTGGGCTAATGAGGACAGAGCCGACGTGCCTTGTTAGATGCTTGCTGTGGTGTTGGCAGTCACATGCTTGGAGAGGCTTAAAAAGAACCCGGGCTGGAGCCAAGCGCACGAGCATTTCATTAGCAGCCTTGGATATGAGCAGGTACTCTGAGCTTGGGGTTGTGTTTGGGAAGGAAAAGGGGAGGCTACGCTCGCAGAGGGGCTGGAAATGCTGCTGACTGGGAGAAACGGGCTCACACTTCTCCCTCCTTGGATGCTCTAACCCCTGTTGATTGCACAGAGCTGCAGCAGGAAAATCTCATTCAGTTTGCGTGGAATAACTCAGCTCAATGCTCTGTTTACCATGTTCTGTCTGCAGAAATGGCCTTTAAAATGAGAGCTTACCAAGGGCCAGCCGTGGGGAGCAGCACCAGCTCCCTCTCCCCTGCTGAGCCCGGCGCTGCCCTGGAAGTGCTGCCGGGCCACACGGAGTTGTTTGCAGCCCAGGGTCGATGTCCCCACACGGCTGCTGTGTGCTGCATGCAGGACCCCAGTCGTGCTGCTGTAGCGGGGAGCTGGGACCCCATGGAGGCCGCCAGTGCGGAGGGGAACTGGGAAAGCAAGGAACAAGAGCTTGTCTCTGGCATGAGGGTAGAGTTGATCTATAAACCAGGCTTCCCCTCGAGAAAGAAGGATGCCTCTGGGGCATTACCAAGAGATATGGTAAAATGAGACTGGAAATATGGGAGAGACTTTGGTCAAGCAGGAAATGGAGAAACTGGGGAAGAGCTGGAGCAGCTGCAGAGGAAGAGGACTTTTGCAGTAACATTTTCCAAAAGGTTACTTATGGAGACAAGGAGAAAATGACGACAGGATTTTTTTTTTTCTGTTGTATTTATTTTTTCTTTGTTCTTTTTGTTGTGTTCACATTGGGAGCTTGCTAACACCTCCCTCTCCCATATCTGAACATTAAGAGATTTTCATTGAATTGCCATAGACCTTTGAAGTGAATCCAAAGAACAGCCTTGTATTTTCAGATCTCTTACAAAGTATAGAAATAGCAGAGTTTGGGAATGGCCATAGTAACCAGAGGAGATACAAAGAGTTTCTAAATCCCAGTAACACAATGGATAATAACGGTGGAGGCGGGTTCACGCTGTAATTTGTATTCAAAGTCTCAACACTGAACAGAGATCATCGCGTGCACCTGGAATGCAGAACAAACCTGCTCTAAGGATATGGCTGGGAGTTAACAAATGCATGTGATCTCTTTTCACCTTAATATTTGAGACAAATTTAATTTTCTCCAAATAATACAGAGCAATGCGCAAGAGCAAGTTAAAATTGCAAAGGGGAGCATGGAAGGATTATTGACTCCTTCCTACAGCACAGCAATTAGTGGACATGGCCGAATATTATTAATCCCAGCAAATGAAAGGCAGAACATCCATCCGCACACATGCATAATAAAACTGTGCAATTCCTTGCCCACAGGATGCTTTGGATATCTCAAGTAAACCTGGGCTGGAGAAGCAATTAGGTGAGTGGTGGAAGAAAGGTCTCTCATGGGCCATGGAGCCCCTCCAGCAATCCCTACGGCTGTGGCTGGTACATGGAGGGTGCAGCAGGGGAAGGAGCAGGCTACGCTTGCCCTGTTTCCTGCTGGTTTTCCCTACACGTCTTTCACTGTTTGCACTTGGAGATAGGATGCTGAGCTGCGCGAGCCTTTGGGGTGACCCCGTGTGGCTACTCTCATGAATTAAACAACAGCCAATTCCCTCCTTGCTGGGGATGCAATTCACATTCAGGCAGAGCACCAGCTCCTGGCCTGGCAACTTCCACGGAATATTTACGGTGAGGCTCTAAGTGGCTGAGCTGATGTGCTCACAGGGTGTCATTTCACCCCTTCTGAAATTACATCCCACCTCTTCTGCCGCTGTTTTTTGGCTTGGACATAATTTGATACACATTTAGTCAAACATCCTCTCCTGCTCTATCCACAGGGTTGCGTTGCAGAAAGGAATTCATATGGATGCTCGAGTCATGAGGATTTCTGCTGATTTTCATGCACAACGAGCTGAGCAGCAAGGCACAGGCAGGTCCAGCTGGACTGCAGGCAAGCAGTGGCAGAGGCAGCCACGCAGCCCACAACGGGTCATTTCTGCTTGCAGCCTTGGCTTTGCCTGCCTTCAAGGGCCCTCCATTCTCACGTGAATGCTATGTAAACTATGGGATGTAATCACTTTGAATGTCCAGAAACACCTTTCTTGATGCTTCAGATACGGTCCAGGACCACAAGCAGAGTTCTCAGATGTTTCCAATGTGCAACCCATGGGAAGAAAAAGCACCAGTTTCTTAGCTTTGTGTGTGACAGGTCCTTGCTGTCGGAGAAGAAGGTGGCAGCTGTCAAGAGGGCTGGACAGATGCCAATCCCAAGGCGTCTGGATGGCCTGGGAGCAAGCCCCATCCACACAGAGGACAACTTGACTGCAGGGAAGATCAGCTTGCTACTGACAACAGTTGTCCCCAAATCCTGCTTCACGGTGATGCATTTTATCCCACAGTAAAGCCTATATCTGGCAAGTCTTTGTAGAAATTATTTCTTAAAAAAAAAACCCTCTGAAGCCCTCCCAAACTCCTGCACTATCTCCAGAACTATGTTTTCTGGGCAAGGGCAGGCTGAAATAATTGGTTTAATGATTAAGGTTTGGTGTGTTGGAAGTGCTCTCAGGTGCCATCCTTTCTTAGCTTCATAAAATGACTTAGCTGTGCTCTAGGATTAATTGGCTTTTAGTACTCTAGCTAATGGGATCCCTTCTTGGTTTACCTTGAACCTATTAGCTCTCATCTCTCTAAATTATTCCCAGCCTGGCTGGTTACTTGGAGACTTTTAGCTCTGTGTGGAGACTGTTGTCCTTTGTTGATAAGGTGAGAGGTTCTCCAACATGGGACGCCCTTCCTGACAAAACTTGATTGAAGTGCTGACCAGTGCCAGGATATTAAGCTAGGATTTATGCATTTTCTTTAGCTCCAGCTTTTTTGTCTGCAGTGGACACTGACTACTCTCGTGGGTGTTACTCCTCTGTTACGTGGGCTGCAACAGTTTGCTAGGAAAAAAGACTCTATGTACTTGGGACATCCTGGCTTGATCAAGTGCTCCTGCCCTTTGCTGGGGTGGCCACTTCTGTGTGTGCAGGAAAAGCCTGCATGGGTCAGAGGGTGCACAGTGTAACATCATTTTCTGAGCATGAACAGCATCCTTGGGAAGTGTGTTTCTGTGCTGCACAGGTAATGGTTCTGATGTAAGAAGTGGTTGAATTACTTGAGGTCAGTGTCAGAGGCCAACATTAAGTCAAGAAATTGCTGGCTCTGAGACCTTTATAAACACCAAGCAAACACCAGTAATTTAATGCTGAGATATATTGAAGCTGGGGTTCCCTTGAAAAAGAGATAGCTGAGTCCAGCAAATGTGTTTGGATTAGACATCCTTATGTACACCACACAGAGGTTACGGATCTCTGGTGTCATTACATTAGTGTGTCACCAAAACACTTGGACAGTCATGGAGAAAATAAAACTGCTCATTATTTGAGGAAGCCTTTGCTAATCTTGCTCTCTGATATTAAAAGAGAAGCTGAAACTTGCTTGTCTTCTTGCTTGTACCAGAATTTTAAGCCTGAGGTTGAACAATGCATAAGGAAGGAACACAGGAAATACTGAAGTTGTCTGCTTGTGAAGGGAGCCTATGATTGTGACCATCCAGGAGACTCAGTTTTTCACTCTGTACATCTGGCTGCAGAGATACCTTTTGTTTTCCATTCTTGTTCCCTTGAGGATACTTTGTGCACCTGGCACTGCCCACTCTTTAACTTCAGAGTCTTCAGCATTAGCATCAATGCCTATTAAATCTCTAACACTGAACCTGGACTTTTTTATGGTCCTTTCTCTCCAGACCATACCAGAAGACAGATCTGAACAGACTGAGATTTGTCTTTGCATGTGAATGTTGACATATGGGCTGCAAATCTGTCCCTGATTAACCTTGTAGATGGCAAGCTGAGACATGCTTTGAAGGATGGGTGTACAGCGAAATTATAATTAATGGTCACTGACCTTTAGGAACTAGACTTAGCAATATATGTGCCATGTTAGATGTCGTGGAGTTTTAGGAAACTATAGGAGGTGGCTGGAGTTTGTTCCTGTTTCTGAAGTTGGATTTTTTTTTCTAATTGGCTTTTAGTGAAATACTTTATCCTTGAAAAGTTGTTTATCTGCTTTTGCCCTCAAATATCCTGGCATATTTTTGCAGGCCACTACAAGATGCTTGGATGATCTTTCATTGTACATTGATTAGTTTCCAAATCTCTCCTCTGGACTTGTTTGTCCCAGGACGTTCCAGAGAAGCAAACCAAATAGGTAAGGATAAACACAGAGGAATCTAATGTGGTAGAAGTGTGTCATCTAGAGTTAAAATTACTCTTCTGCGCTGTGTTTCATGAAGCTACTAGGTTTAAATGATGCTGCTGCTCCTGCTTGACTCTGTTCCCAGACCTGATCCTTTTGGACTAAGCAGACATAAGTTCCACAGTGCCATGGTATCGAATTGATACCTGTTCAGAGTATATCTAGTTGCTTTGAAATTGCTGGAGGCAGGGAGAGCTGTAGAGCTCAAGACCATTACTTGCTCTCCAGAGCAGCAGCTAGCTAGGGGGATCTGAATAGAGAAGATTTCCCTGCTCGTCTGGTTGTAGCCATCAACCTTAGCTCCAAGACACATGATGGGGTGAGGGCCAGGGGATGAATAGACTTCTGCCTGCTCAACTGTCCGGTCCTTATGACTTAGCACGGCTGGTTGGGCTGAGCTGAGCGCCACTTAGGCATTCAGCTAAAGGAAAACTAAAGCTTGCTGTAAAAGTAAAATACCTTGTCAGTTGATATAATTTTTTTTTCCCCACAAGGAAAGGAAAAAAATAACATGCTATCTCATGCAGCTATCTCTGTATTTAGATGCTTGTTGCAAAACCTTTCTTGTTATTGAAACAAACTCACTTAGCTATACCACTGTGGCATTGCTCGTTTGCTCTAACGCAAAAGATTTGTTCTGCACCATAAAATTCAGTCATACATATTTGGAGAGGAAATAAATGGTCTGAGCAGTGAGCTGTTCCGACTCCCTGCTACAAGGCAGAGAAACATATTGACCTAGGCAGCAAGTGTCCTCCTAACTGCAGCCTGCTAGCACTGCCAGAGACCAGGCAAAGTCTGGGGCCAGGCCAGGTCAAGGAGGACACCAAGATCTCAGCACACCACCAGTGAAGAGGGGAAAAGACAAGGCTTCCAAAATGGCTAATGACCCTATGTAACTTCAGAGTATTCTCTGAGATGTCTAGAAAATATCTTGTTCTCTAAAAGCCCGTCTAGATGAGCTTATTGACAGATGTATGAAGTAACCTTTTTAATGTTTGCATTGGGATACATAGCAGAATGTAGGACAGTTTTCAGAAGAAATTATTTGAATAAGTTAGTGAACTGCACATGTATATCAACTTATTTTTGTATTTAGATGTGAGTTATGATTTCTTTTTTATGGGTTTTCTGGTTTAGGCATTGTATTGCTGCCAGATATGACAGCTTGTAACATTTTAAACCATTTTTAGTTAAGTTCGGTGTAGAACTACATCTGTGTTTTGTTTTGTTTATGGTTTGAATTGTTTGTGTTTGTGTGTATGTGTGTGTGTTACGTATTTTAAATGGTGGGAAAAGAGAGGAGGAAAAATTGGTACTTTGCTGGCTACCATACTCGCTCCCAATGGCTGTGTGTTGGACTATGTGGTAGGGAACAACATGTCCAGTTTTCTGAGGTGGCTCTGAGTCTCCGGCACTTGCACCCCAAAACAGACACAGAGTCTGCTGAGCTTTCAGTATATACTTACTATTCCACAACTGAGTATGTTCACTTGCCTGGGAGATTAAAGCACTCGAGATTTATCCCAAGCTCCCTGTGTTAGTAGACAGGCTTGAGAGTGAGGAGTAGACCTGGAGTCAGACTGGCGTCTTCCTAGCAAGCCTCTGAAAGAAAGCACATGAGTATTGTGCCCTGATACAACAAACTAACAGATGGCTTTCCAAGGAGACCAGGTCTACACTAGAAAACAAAATTAAGCCAGAAGAGGAGTGATGCTTCCAGGACATTAATTGGATTCTCTTCTTGAGCAATAACTCTTTTCTTGTAGAATTACCTATCAAAATTGCATCAGAAAGCCAAGAAATTAGAACTTACTGTGACTCCAGAATGATTACGATGGGTGCAAATGCAAGATAACAGTTACCAGAGGGGTGAGAGGCCTCGTGCAGGCTGACAAGAGAGCCACTGCGATCAAAGACCTGCCGAGCTGCCTGCCGACAGGCGCCAGGGGCAGCGCTGCCTCCCAAGGCACGTTCACCTCGCAGAGCTCACTGCAGTTCCCTTGCCGTGTTCAGCCTCGTGCGCCGTAGATCAAACACGTCTAAACCAACTGGTGAGAGTTCAGAAAAGGGCAAATACAATGATCAAAGGACATATAAGAAAATGCTCAAAGAAGAAGGGGGTTGATAGTCCAGAGAAGATTAAGGTAAGATATCATAGGTACCTTCAGTTAGGCAGGGAGCACTTGCAAAGATGATGGGAATAATCTGTGTTCTGCATACACAGTGAATGGTACTGATTTGTTTTTCTGTCAGAAATCATGTACATATCTATGATCCAATCTTTAGGTAGTAGAATTGAGTAGAAGATCTCCTGGGCTTCTCTCCAGCCCTGTTTTCTGTGACTCCTGATAACAATATTCGCTTGTGTGAGATCATCTGCTTCGCACTCCCTCCCCATCAGTGCTGTGTAATTAACTACTATTTCCTATTTTAGCAATTGGTACTGAAACAAATTCCAGCTGGCACCAACTGACATGTGGCACCATGGACGTCTCCATGGAAGATCTGTGTGAACAGGCCTATTCTCACTCCTTTTACCAACATTTACCAAGGAAGTACTTCCAGAGGTAGTGGAAGGATGCACCAGAGAGGAATGAGACCCAGAAAACATAAATCAAGTGTGTGATGTGAAAGATGCAGCTGGGTCGCTGCACCTTCACAGTTCTAGGAAGTAGCATTTGTGAAGATGTAGCTAAACGAATGAAAACTTTCTTTTGAACTAATTAAACTCTGCCCATGGATCTGTATTTTCAAGCGTACAACAGTGACTTTTTACCCTTGTTCTACTGCATTTGGCCTCTATTTTGATGAATGATGAAAAAAAAGTTCAAAGTCCTCCTAGCATTTTTCTGAGCAGCAACTCAAAGCTTAAATTAGCACAAATTTCGCTTTAATTCTGGTCAAGCAGTGGCTTGAGTGGCTTTAGAGTTGGAGGAAACCAAAGTGGCTTGTTTCTGATCATCCTGGTACCAAAGCAAACCAGGAACCTCTCTCTGCAAGTCATCTAATTTTCTCCAGTATAAAACCAACAGTAACCATATCTTTTGGTTTATATTATTCTTCATATATAAATTATATAAATTATAATTAACATTCAGAAAATTCACTTTGGGCCCCTCAAATTAAATATCCAAGCATAAATTAAAATAAAATTATGATCTCACTCTGCAGAACTGATTTCCATTGGCTTGCAGGTCAGATGTGGCAGAGTTACCACTACATATGCATTCCTCAACCGTTTTAAGCACCCAATCCTGACAATGACGAGATAAGAGATGGATGTGGGTGACAGTCTAGGAACTAAATCTGCTCTAATCCACTTCAGCGCAAATCCACTCCAGCCGTGTAATTCCAGAGAGCAATTGCAGTGTGAGAAAGCAGAATTCAGCCTCCCTTCTTTTTGCCTTCCTGTTTTGCCTTCCTTTGCCCTCCTTTTTGCCTTCCTGTTCTTTTGTTTTCAATCTGTTGGCTGGTTGTTTGCAATCTGGTCACAGCAGAGCACAGATGGGGTGAAAGGGTAAATTGCACATGTCCTTATCTGTGATCAGGCATAGGAGGTATAACCATCAATGTGACTGTGCAAAGGCAAATGGGAGCAAAGAGGGAACCTGAAGATTTCAAGTCCAACCCCGTCACCGCTGAGGTCAACAGCAAATTCCCATGGATTTCATGGTCTCCATGGGCTCCACGGGGAAGATGTGGGAGAGAGAGGATGGCAGGGGATAGGAGCAGGTTTAAGAGACATGGACACAACCCAGACATCATTATTCACCCTCCTTGGAGAGCTACATGTCTGTTAATTACCCTCTCCGACAGCTCCTGAGCAGCCCATAAATTATTATGAATGAAACTGCCCCCGTTACCACTGCAGCGTGTTAGCATTAAATCACAATCGTATATAATCCACGAGGTAAAACCACTAAATCTTCTGGAAGATTTGTTCTTCTGACTAGTAATTTCACAATCTTATAAAAAGCGGAGAAGTAAGAGCTCGCTGGCAGAGAAACAGAGAGGAGGTAATGAAAAGAGGGTCATGTTCTTTCCTGGATCAAATTGTAGCACCTAACTTCCTCGCTAATGAAATATGAAAGGTAGGATGACTTCTCTTTTTTTTCATTAAGCTGAATGGGGCTTGACACTGATCTGTACAGAGCCCTATTTTTTTGTTGTTGTTGTTTTTGTTAAGATGTGCTTTTTTTTCTTTTTTTTTTTTGGATAAAGTATATATGAAATATACAAAAATATGAGTTTTCTCATAATGCACATGCTTTGTGGCCTTTGCTTTTCACAAAAGCATGCTCTCATAGGTGCCAGTATGAACATTAGTACTCGTTGAGCCACTTTTTTTTTTCCACCAGTCCTCCCTTTCCTTTCCTTTGGGCTTTGCTCAGTTTAGGTTTCTCACCATTTTTGCAGATCTTATCCTAAAAGCTTGACCCGAAGCCCAGAGAAATCAAAAAGAATATTTCCTAGGGCCTGAATTGTGGAAGGTTGAGACATTTGGCTAATTCAGCATAGCTCTGCTCCTCCTGGGGCAGGCTGCTTTTAGTTAGGCTTTTTCTATGCTGATATTTTCCCTTAGGGAGTACAGAAAATGTTGCCTAGAAACACCTGTGTCTCAGAAACATTTGAAGCACAGCAAAATAGCAAGGAGATGTGAAAAAGACTGTTCCCACCAAACTGACTGGGGGAGACCTTTCCCAAAAATACATTTGCATTAATCAAAAAGATATTTCCCTATTTTTCTCCTCAAAGCTTATTAACTATGTTTTACACCAGCCACAAATTTACTAGCTAACCTTAAAATTTTAATAAGCACAGTGCATTAGTAAAATATTCTGCCCACTGCTGAATTGGTATAAGTAAAGGCTTTAATTAGTAAAATTATGCAGTTATAAAAATAATTTAATGAAATTATTCTTTCCATTTGCATTCATGGGCTTCCTGTATTCAGGCACCATGAGACATGGCAAATTACACTGAACCGTGGTAGAATAATTCTCAGTGTTGTAACTGCCTGAGGTCTGTGAACTTACATGGTTTCAGCTCTGAGTGAAATCAAAGGGCAGGCAAAGAGATGCAACAGGCTTAAATGTGATATATGACTTCTGAAACCACTGTCCTTGGTTTTCTGTTGATGGACCGATGACCCAGGCGCAGCTAAAACTATTTTGCTGTCGTGTTGTAGGAGGACCAGCTTCTCCTTCCAGTGAAGTCCTTGCAAGAGATGTCTTGCAGTCCACTATGCAGAAGCTGTTCCACACTTGCCAGCCTCTCTATCCTCCCCAACAGCCTGTTGTTGCCTACTTAAAAATCAGCTACTTAATGATGCTTTCCATTGCTAAAGATCTTTGGTGCTGGAAGGAGACTGCAGGCTCTTTGGGGTAGGCTCTTTCTTTTTCTCTCTGAGGTCTCTGGCTCCGCAAAGGAGTTTGCTGGGACCTTGTCCCATTCCCACTGACAGACACGCATCTAAAAATGTAGCCCTGAAAAGAAAAAGGATCAAATGGAGGGAAAAGCCTGAATGAGCCTGAACGGTTGCCCATACTGAAAGCCAAAGGCACAGCTGGTAGAGCTGGCATGATGCAGGGGTAATGTGGCTCTAGCTCAATTAAGTTATTTTTGTGGCTAAATGAAAAAAAAGGTTTTAAAAAAAAATGGAAATTAAAGATCAGCTCAGATTCAAATCTCTTTCTTCAAAGTCTGCTGCTGTCTGGAACTGTCTCTTAGGGTTTTCCTTCTGGTCCTTTTCTTCTGGCTGCACTAATGGACATTGCATGGCCGTTATTTAATATGGTAGATTTTTCTGAAAGGTTTGAAATTAATACTTGTGTGTTTTAATATATTCATCAGAACAGATGGAGAAGGAAGTAACAATGATTCTATTGTCACAAGGATGTGACTCTCCTTTTGTAGATCTGTATTGCTTTGCTGTGAAATGAAGCTAATACAAGCCACTATATAGCTATTAAGAAATACATAAATGCCTTAATACGGAATACATAAAATGCATCTACAACAATTTTTACCAGAGCCACATTTGACCATGTGTGACAACATCTAGGTTTTGCCTGGCTTAGGCATTTGCTTAGGACCCAATCCAAAATGTCTCAATAAGTTAGAGGATCATTATAGGGCACTATAAAATTGTGACATTTTAGAGTTCTCTATTAATCTGTTTTTAGGGATGTGAAGGTATTCACTGGGGCAGGCCCTTAAGCAGCAGCTATCTCCTTGCTAATGTCTTTCAAAGTGAACCTGCAAACCTCAACCCACCTGCCTTTCCTCTTCCAAGCTACTCACAGAGTCTCCCCAACCAGCTCCTCCTTTCTCTTCTCTTGAGTCCTGAAGGAGCAGGTAGAGCTTCCTTGCCTGAGAAAAGAAGCTAGCACACAATTTTCCACTTTTCACGCAGGTCATTATAAGCTTCAAGGCAAACCAAAGTGTGAGTACACCCTGCAGCAAGGTGAGGTGCAAGGGCTGGCAGCACAACCTTCTCCTGCGCCTTCACAGCCCAGCTCTCCATGAGAAATGGCTCTGAGCTGCAGGTAAAAGACACTGGCTCCTCTCATATGGAATTAAAATATTATAATAGGAAGAAAATTAGCTTTTTCAAGCATTTTATGAGCCTAGAAAAACTAATCATGAGCTTATACTTAGGAGCAATGAACACCGTACATGTCTGCAGTGGTGCTGCAAGTCGAATAGCACACTGGATTTGGTATGTGCTAGCTTCTTATTTGGTGGGATGAAAATGGGAGTGTTCATAACCTTGTTAAACTGTTTGATTCCAGGGTTTCTCTTGGAATGACATACAGTTGTTCACATTCTTCTGCTAGAAATCACTGTCTAATGGAAAGCAAGAGCCAAACGTAGCCGCAGGAGTAGTGGCAAGAAGAATCTGGCTGTAAGTGGAGAAGTACAAAAATCTTGATGTATTTAGGTGGAGAACAGACTCCCTGCAAGGAGATGCAGTGCAGTGTGCTCTGCAGTTAGCCAGACATCATTTTTTCCTGTCATTTCTTCTAAACTTTGAGGGAAACAGAAACAAAGCAAGGACTTACATTTATTAAATCCAGTTGTCATCAAAATGCTCTTAAAGTAGGATTCTTCCATCAAGTACAGAGGTCAGTAGGAAACAAAAAAGTATATTCTCCACCTTCCCTATAATACCATTTTTTCTAATAAAATGTAATTCATGCTAATTGGTAAGACGATACTGATGCCTGGTTGTTGATGTTTGTGAATTGGTCCCAGATGTGCTTCTGGGTCAGTCAGTGCTGATAGCTCAGAAAAGAATCGTCCTTTCACGTTTCTTGCCATGTTTTTTCAGGGTGCTCTCATACAATTATGTCTAGGAAGGGAAAAGCTTCTTCCAAAGACCTATTTTTATAAGAAGCCGAGTGCATCAATTCTCACTTGAATTTTCTAGGAAGTTCAGAGCATTTTTCAAACTGGGACTCACTATTTTACGGTTGCTTTTCTTGAGCCATGGTAATTCCAAGAGATTTATTAGAATTTATCACAATGAATTCTCCTAATCCCATGATACCTGGACTTGGAAGCCCACTTAGCAGGCAAGCTCTCCTAGGCAAGCTTCCTCATGAATTCTGCTTGGAATAACTGTTTTCCGTGATCCCAGCAATTATGGATAATAAGTGATCATCTCTTTCAGAAAGACTAAGATGAGAGAGTCTTTTCAGGGCTGAAACCAAGGATGAGATCAAGACTCCCAACCCAAATATAGCCAGAAAGGAGGTGTAGAGGTTGGCACTTGTGGAGACAGGCACAGCTCAGTCACTCATGACTATGAGCACCGAGGCATTTTAAAAGACCTAGAAAATAAATCTTTTCTTTGTAAAGCACCTGTGCATTCTTGCTCCGTTTCATAAGGAATACCTCCCTTGATCACTCATGCACACCTTACATGGTGAAATCTTGGATCATCAATATTTCTTAATTAAAACAGAGCATACCCCACCTATGAAGGAATTGCTGTGAACGTCTTGCTTTCAGATTTATAGAAGGGCTAAACTAAACTGCTGAAATCAGCAGTGAACTGTAAGCTTGCATGAAAATGTTTGAAAACTTGAGCCTATTAAAAGTACAAAAAATATCATGTGTCTTCAGCTGCTACCTGCCAATACGACATGACAAGGTCATTATTAAACCTCTGTCCTTAATAATTTTGTGCCTTATAAGGCAATCAAAAGTGTCTTTGCCACCGGCTGTGTTTAAGTGGATGATATTTGAATAATATTTCTTATTTTTACAGTCAGAATCGTTCTTAACAGCATGATATACGTGGGCAGGGGGGCTGGGGAGTAATATTTCTTCCTTGTGGCTGATGGAAAAGGAAGCTGGTTTGTGGCCAGAAGGTCTGGAGGATGTATTACAACAATATGTACTTACAGCCTCCTATGATACTCTGCCAGACAAATCTCAGAGTTAGCCACTGACATCTTATATTTTGAAATAATTAATTGCAGCCTTTGGAGTGAAGCTGTTTTTTCTCCCCCTGGGACTAACCACCCCTGTACTCAGGCAGTTGCAGCCTGCCCCGCTCCGACATCTTCTTCACCCTCTCACACAGGCACAAATAAATTATCCCATTCTCCCGAGCTCCAGGCAACACTATGAGCTCCTCAATGGAGGAAACTCACCTGCCCCAAAGTGCCTAGTAGGGCAATTCCTTGTGGGTACTTTTGGACAGGGAAACCACAGAAGCGCAATATCTCAAAGGGGGTAAGTAAAAAAGAAAAAGGGAAATGTGATCTCGTGCCTTAGCATACTTTAATTCACTAAACGAGGTGTAGTTGCCACGTGTATGTGTTTAACTTGCCCAAAGCAAGGAGACGGGGTTTGAACTCCTTCGGGCTGGGTTTCCCAGGCCTGGGCACAGCAGCACTCGCTGCTGCTGCTGCTGCTGTTTTGAGTAAAGGGGCTCAGTTTGCCCTGTGTCTGCTGCTTGGCGCTTGAGCATCCTCTGGCCACATTGCCCACACGCAGCCCCACGTGTCTCTCCTCATCCCAGCCAAGTGCAGAGCTGCTGAGCATGGAACGCTGCATTCATTGCAGTAGTGAGTGGCCAAAAGCCTCAGATGAACAGGGAAGAATCTAACGAGTTTCCCTAGTCCTCAGCAGAGTCAGAATGGCCACACTTGATACTCAGCCTGCAGCAAGGGACCACATTTTGGTTTGGATGCTTTTAGTTGCCTTTTTATTCAATCCAGCCTTCCACCTGGTAAGGATCTCCAAATAAGGCTACTTACAAGCTACTAACAAGCATGTATGGCAGAATAAAAATAAATTCCAGTGATTTTCAAGAATAGGCACAGTGTTTTACCTGTGGGAGGCTCATTGTGAAGATTAAACGTACTTCTTTGCTGAGTTTGCTGTTATTCCCTTGAAAAATGAGTGGTCATGAGTTGTGTATCTGCAAGCTGGTCACAGCCAGGCGAAGAAAGTAATGCCGTTTCCTCCAGGTGAGGATGAGCGCTCACCCTGCATGTAGCCAAAATCTAAGCAGGATGCCCATGCTAGAAGCAAGCCAGACACCCGCTGCCAGCAAACGGCCCTTTAGCTGCACCAGTGGCGTGGGGAGATGGGGATAGCTCAGTGGCAAAGACAGGAGGAAAGCCCCACACATGTGCCCTGCCAGCACCCCAGCCTGTTTGGGAGCCCATCCAGCAGTGCACGAGCAAAGAGCAGGGGCAAGGATCCACCAGGACCTGCTGCCAAAGGCAGCCACATTCCCAGATTCACTTCCCCCTTCCCTCCAGGGAAGCACAGGCAGGTAAGGAGGCAGAGCCTCTCACCGTGCTCCATGCACCGGTACAAAATGCATTGATTTGAGCTAAAATTCTCCTGATTAGCCTTAGAAACAGCAGAAGGCAGACGAGACACTTGAAAACACCTGCAGCCCCTCGTCCGTCATCGGCCCAGTTGTTTCAATACTGATTCCTAATTCGGAAGCGTCGGGATCCGCTATTTCCACACACCGGCGGGCACGAACCTGCTTCGGGCAGCAGGAACGTTTTCCCGGGCGCGCCTTCGCTTGTCCCCGTTTTCCCCCGGCTTTTCCCCCCGCGCCCTCTTCCCAGGGCGCACATTCCCGCGGCGCGGCCCGGGCGCCCCGCGCAGCGCCCGCTGCCGGCGCGGGGC
>VZSG01000785.1:136847-164682 GCA_013398315.1 Nothoprocta pentlandii
GCGCGGCACCGGCGGCACCGGCGGCACCGGCGGCACCGGCGGCGGGACCCCCCCGGCGGGACCCCCTCGCTCCCCCCGGGCCGGGGAACACCCTGACACGGGGGGTTCTTTATTTCCGCAACAGCCTCCCCGCGGATCCTGCTGCATCCCCTCCTTATCCTCCCTCCGTGTCCTCCCTGGCATTCCCTGGGCACAGCATCCATCGGGAGGGGAGCGGGTGATTTGGGGCGAGCGGCTCCACAGCCGAAACGTCCTTCAGCCCCTATCCCCTTGGAGGGCTGGCCGTCTCCTCCGCGCTTTACCTGCCTTTTTTCTTCTTCTTCTTTCTTTGGGAGGGGGGAGTGCATTTTTAATTACATTTTTACGCCATCGTTTCAAATTATTGAGCCTATGGGATATTTTGAGCCAGGTTCGTTTAATTACCAAGTGGCTTGGAATTGATTTGGTGATTAGGCTTGGATTGCTGCAAAAGTCTTCAAGTAAACTGCTTTGCTGTAAAATGAACTTAGCTGAGATGATGTGAGCGGTGCCAACGATCTCTGCGCTGGCACGGGGCTCTGTGTCCGTGTTGGGCGAATAAGCCATTTTATGAGCAAAGAGCGTTGCTGATGGGAGGCACAGCTCGATGTAGAACCTGGTTGGGCTCCTCGTGCTAAAGACTTAAGCCAAGATTTTCCCACTTGAGTACCCAAACCCAGACAGCTGCGATGCAGACGTGTTTGCTGTCACCGAACACGGAATTACAGGAATATGGCTGAAGAGGACCTCAAGAGGTCGTCTTGTCCAGCCTCCTCCTGATATGGTTCACTGTGATTTTTCCCTCAGGGTTGTGATGCCTTTTTATTTTATTTTATTTTGGACAGAAATTCTCTGCCTGCAAGCGTGATTCCAGTCAAACAGGCTTCTAAGCTGTTGCAGGCATCAGGGACGAGCGAGGCTTCTCGCGGGGCTGTCGTGCGGGCTGCTCGTGGCCGCGCTCCCGGCGTGCTCGGCAGCCTCTGCCTCCCTCCTCCTGGCTCCATTCATAAAAGTGTGGGGGCTCCGTGGAGCCCCCTCCCCGGAGCCCCCGGATCCCACGGTTCGATCCTCAGCGCTTGTTTAGCTGATTAGTGGGAGAGGCGCTGCAAAGTACGGGTTGCATCTCCTAAATGTAGCATTTTTCATCCCAGCCTGTCATGAATTCTTCTGTGATGTTGATAGTTATTAACGTTACTGCATTTCACCTCGGTGGTGTAACTAATTCTATCCAATTGCATTTGTAAAGCATTTGAGGATATTTCAAGATCTAGGCTATTTCAAGAGTGGTTTTTTTTTTTTCCTTTTTTTTTTTTCCAGGGTCTAGTCTAATGTGCTGAACAACTGTGCCCAATTGAGATAACCAGTGAAATTGCTATTTCCATGTTATGATTGCTGTTATTTTCCTGTGCGGTTGTACCAGGAAGTGGCAAACCATATAAGCAGTGGGAAATGTACGGATCTCTCACCTGGTAGAATACATTTGTGTCTGGTGCTGTCACCCTTAGTCACCAGAGTCATGAAGCAGCGGGGTTTGTAGTTGGAAGAGGGCACAGACTTTTCCTGTTTTATGCCCTCCTCCTGTTATGCCTGAGAGCGTGCTACTTCCAGCAGCTCCTGCACAGGCTCTGTCTTTGAATCCAGCTGTGATCCAGAGTCTCAAGGATTTCAAAGCAGCTGTGGACATGGGCCAAAGTTGTGATTCTGGGACCTCGGATAATGTTCTTTCTGCAGGACTCTCATTTTATGGATTTGCATAGCCATGAAGAAGAAGCACACAGCATTACTGACTCTGCTGGAAGGTGTAGCCACAATCTTTTTATATCTTCTCATTATCTGTTAAATAAGGATAATGATACTTCTCTTGGAGATTTGAAAATAGCTATGATGGCATTTAGTGAAAATACTATGGAGGTGGAAAGAATTTGTTTCAAAAGCTTTACCAAAACATCAGTGACAAAAATAAAAAATAAAAAACTCTTTCACATGTGGAAAAAATACAAATTAATTTTTTTTCCTTCCTGTAAAGCAGTTCAGTATCTGCTGCTTACAATTTGGATCCCTTTCCTCACTTCCTTATCTGATAGCAGAGTTCTGCTCCGGCAGTAATCCTGCCATGACATGTGTGACTCCCTCTATTTTATATCTGACTAAGCTCTATTGATGTCCCATTTTCTCACTTCACCCCAAATCGATACTACTTATAACTTTTTTTTTTCTTGTCAATAACCCTTTGGAGAATAACTGTATTTATAGCATTCTTACTCTTTTGGAAGTGTATCCAGCCGAAAATTTGCCGTAGAAGTGAACTCTAAGGAACAAACGTTTCAGATGTCAATATACCTGATTGCTCCCTGATGCATACTGCTGACACCAGGGATAAACTAAATCTCACATACCTTGGCTCATGGCTTTCATCTAATCATCTTTGTTTAGCCTGATTTCCACTAGGATTTCATAATGAAGAAAAACAAAAGAGAGAAAATCAGGAATAGGAGCCAGATGGGCAGGCTAGTGACAGGAAAAAATCAAACCTGCAAGTTGGCGGGGTTGGTGAGAAGGCATTTCTGAGTTTTAAGGGCATTTGCAAAGCTCCCTGTTAGACCTGTTGAACTGAGATAATACCTGTAAAAAATGTATTGCTGTAGTTATCCCAGACTCCTGAAATTATAATATTCCTTGGGAGGAAAAAAGTTCTACCAACAGTGTATGGGGAAACAAAGTTGAGCCCAGCGGTGAAGGCTGCCCCTGGCGATGGGGCTATGTCGGCGCATCGGGGTGAGATCTTGCCAGGGATGTTCCTGCCCCGTTGGGTGATGTGTGCTCTTCTGCCTGGCCCCACAGGGAGGCTCGTCCACCTCCTGTGGAGCGTGGGCTGGGATGGGGCCTTGCGTTGTGCCCCTGTTCTACTGCTGGGTTCCAGCAAGGTCCGCGCTGTGGGAGCCTTCTTGGTCTTGGCTTCTTCTGGAGAGGCTCTACCTCATCCAGCTCTGCCGCCTTCGTCTGCACTGGCGCTGAAAGGCTCTCATTCAGGCCTCGCCTGAGGCTTCCTCGTGTGCCACTGTCGTTTATTGTCGTGATCCCTATGGATTGTTGGGTTCACGGTTGCGAGGCTGCGTCTGGCCTGTCCTTCCTGTTCTCTGCTTGTCCTTGATTGCAGGTGAGGCCTCGTTGCCCCACTCGGGCTCTGGGGCAGTGTCCCTACCCTCCAGTGGGTGTTTTTAAGGAATGTTACTCATGCATGGCAGACACCTGGCAAGTGGCAAAGCCTTCAAATGTCCCACTGAATGATAGCCACAACATGAATCATGGTTTTGTTCTGGACCTGAGCTGGTTCTTTTGTTTCTCTGTGGTTTGATTGTAGTGATTAATTGAATTTAGTATATTGACTTCAGCCTTGGTTGGGGCTGCCTTTGGATATAGCTGTAACCAGGAACATATTTGTTAGGTTTATGAGGAGAAGGTCCTTATTTCCTTGGGGTGAGATGACTCCGGTATGTGCTGGTGATGCAGACGTGCACAGGGCACTCTGCCAACATTTTTCTCCAACTGCCTGCCATGAATTTCTGACAGGAGAGGAGAAATGCCTTCTGAACAATTTTTTATTTGACTGGCAGACTCAGTAAGTCTGTAGTTAATGCATTTTACTCACTCCCTCTCCATATTTTTGCTTCACTTGTCAAGCAAAATAGGCCCATCCCTTCATTTCAATCTAGAATTGCCTCTACATGTTATGAGAGCATCATTTGGGTTGCAGCCTTGGTTTTAACCCCTGGTTTGTTGGAGAAACTCAGTATTTTGTAAGGAATCAGTTTCTGACATCGTAGGATTTTGTTCTCAGTTCTGCCCCTGTTCCAATTTGTGTCCACTGTCATTGCAAGTAGCAAGGCCACTAAATGATGTCCTACCATGAGAGCTAATCTCTTAGAGGCACATCCTGACCCCTACAACCTGTGATAGGCAGGTATATTTGATATATTAACCTTAAATGAGTTTCCTGGCCCTCTACAAGGGGCTTTGTCTGTCACTTGCATTGGGATTCAGAGGCTGAGATTGGCTTCACTTCTCTTTCTTCCTCTCTCACTTCTGGGATTATAATGTAATGCCTTTGATCTCTGTAAAATGGATGATTGCAGCTTTAGGAGAGTGAATTAATTACTCTGTCCTTGATTTTATCACCAGTATTGCAAAGAAGCAATAGGTTTTGTGGACATGGTATAAGGTAGCTTGAGAACCTCCCATAGAACGTGTTATAGGACTGAGGAAAACCAATTTTAGCAAAGTGAAATCCAAACTTTACTAAAGTAAAAAAGACTTTAACATCAATGACTTTTTCCCCCCTACGGATTAATAATCAAGTGTTCCTAACAAAATTAAAATATTATCCCTTTTACCTCTTCCACACTTTTTTCGTGGTTTACTGTTATAGCTTTGATTATGTGCTCTTTTTTTTTCTAGAAAAGTCACCTACCTCTGATTGCTACTCATATTTTTATTACGAAATACACATTATTAAAAATAGAAACCATTGCACTGGCATATTGTGCATTTCAGTGAGGCTTTAGTCATGAAAGAGATGATGAAGTGTGGCCCTGCTTCTTATTTGCTGTATGGCAGTGTAACTATGAATGAAAAACTGGGCCGCGTTTCACGGTGAGTAGAAATTGGTAAGAAAATGAGCTCCAGGGATGCAGAGGTGCCGTGTATACAAATTGACTCAGTCTGTGTAAAAAATTGACTCAGTCTGCATAAAAAATTAGTTTCACTCACGTATCAAGGAGGATGAAAGCCCATGTATCCTGCAAACTCATTTCATCTCAGATGACTGGGAAGCCAGTGCTGCTTGTCCAAAGTGAGGACCTCATTTCTGGGGACCACAAGAGCAGGGCGGTTTGCAGATGCCACCCGTGCACTCTGAGCACGTGCTGGGCAAATACATTGGGGAGTGGGAGGGTGGTCTCCTGCTCCTGAGCCTTGGTGCCTCTTGAATTGCTGCTGCTTCTAAGTGGACAGAGCTGTTCTAAGCTGTGCTGCATCTGCACTGGGTGGCTCTTCTGCTCCTGGTGAAAGGGTTATACAAAGGTTTTGCCATGCAGAGAATTGCAAGGGTTTATCGGGAGAATGTCTATAATGACCAGGCCTCCTCCTTGCCACGGTGATGGACTTCAGAGAGTAAAATGTAGGCCTTTTCTCATAGTGTCGCTGCTTACTTGTGTAAGCATATTATATTAAAAAAAAATCACTTCTTCAAGTGTTCTTGCTTATATTATGTCAATAGTGAAAATAATGACAAAAAAGTAGGCTATTTTTAATGCAGCACTTCTCATCCACAGAGTTCAAAGCACTTTATAAATGAAAATAAGTTTTATTATCTTCATTTTGTGGATGAGGAAAATGACCATAAGAAGATTAAATTACTTAAGCCGTAGCCCAAGAAGAGATTTGCTGCATCTTAGTCCAGCAGTCTTTCCTGAAAGTAGAGTTTGGGGAAATTCCTAATCCACATGTGTGATGCAGCATTTTTGATGGGAATTTTAGGTTGCAATTGTTTAACAAAAATGAGCAGCAGATTTCCTATTCATTTCAATTGCTACTTAAGCAAATCACAGAGGCAGCTTTTCCAGTGCGGTTTATTTGCCTTACTCCTTAACGTCTGAGATAGCACCTGGCATCTTTCCAAACACTTGAAACATCTTCATCTGAATAATGAGAAATTAGGAAATGTTGTGAGTTAGGTTTGAGCCCTGAGAAATGGTATCATGCAGTTTCTCATAGCAAGAAGCACATATTAATAGGGATGATATCTCTGCCTTGCTTGATCACATGCTGCATTGTAATTGTTTACATGAAACAGCAGCGTTAGAAAGGAATTACACATGACTTTTAAGTAATGCTAGAATGTTTTAGCAATGAGAAACGGAGAGAACAGTGCTGAGGAGCAGCTAGCTCGCTACAGACTGTGGCCTAAATGTCATTGCCCTTTGCACTTTGGAGATTATAATGGGCTCCTGCACCTTTCAGCATAGGCTATAGAGGACACACAAGGACAAAATATACACAATGACGGTTCATCATTCATTTGTTTATTGCAGGTGGCAAAGCTGTGCAAAATCTGGAGGTGAGAAGCATGCCAGGGATAGGGGTGAAGCAGAATTTCTGTACAAAGCCAAATCTAGCATTTGGTTAAAATCTAACCCCCCAAAAAACCAAGTTTGCTTGGCAACTGAAAAGAGGATACATGGCTAACAGTAGCCTGGGAAAGAAAATAGGTGAGGTTACTACAGGTTAGACTGTTGAGAAGTTAGGTTATCCAGGGGATCCTGAGGTGCAGTGTCCTATGAATAAAACTCTCTTGCATTCTGCTGGAGAGGAGGTACCACGTGTGTGGACCTAGGGACTCAGTGAAGGAAGAGGTTGTCTTTAAAAAGAGGAAGGCTTCAGATCTTGTTCGGGGTGGCAGAGTGGTGGCACACACCAGCTCTTATGGAAGAGTTTAAGTCTCTTGATTTGTAACTCCCAAGTCTTGGTCCCTCTGTGGGGCTGCCCTCTGGAGCAGGGCTGCCAACCCCGGGGTCTTTGGTCGTGATGGTTGTGCCAGGCACCCAATTACCACCGCTTCCAGGGTCAGGATTGAAGGAGCTTCTCCTACTCAACAAAATACCTCCAAAAAGTAGGTGTTTGCTCAAGGACTCAAGGTAGTGTTTGGCTGTAAATGTCCTGTGTTGAGCTGCTGCTGCCAGCGCAGAAGGAGCTGCTGTGATTCACCAGCGTGGAATTTCTGTTTCTCCGCTTGTTAAGTTAAGGTCACAGCTAAGTTGATTTAAAACTACACCAGGCAACTTGTCAGCAGCTATCAGAAAAGTCAGGTCTGTCATGCTCCTTTAGAGAGACTAACAAGGATCTTTCCAAAATCCCACTTGGCAAGAGCTGGGGATGAGGACCTCATTGCAGAGAGGCTCATCTGCATCACCTGGTATTCGCAGGGATTTTGAACCAACTCTTTGTGCTTGTTCAAGCTGTAAATAGTTTGGTTATTCCTACACTGCATTGCGCAGAAGCAAGTCAGTATTTTACTTCTGTGTGTACCATGAATGGGAGGAGATTAGGCCCATGCAGCTGGTTCCCAGCTTCAGGCCTCTGTGCACATCTGCAAATCAGCAAGTTGAACTGGAGATTTCCAAGGCAGCTCCTCCCTTGAGCTGGCTGCTCCGGCACCTCTGCTGCTCTGCTCAGGAAAGCAGGTGCTGGTGGCAGCTTTCCAGCAACCTCTTTGACATCGGGGAGCCTGGAACTGCGTGGGTTGTTGGGAAATGCATGGGGAGGAGTTGGATGATTTTTTGATCTGAGTGAGGATTTGCAAGGTTCGGAGTTGCACCAAGAGCTGAATTAGGAAGAGGAGACCTGCAAGTGCTTGGGGGTGAAAGGCAACGGCACTGCCTGCTCGAGCAGACTGGATCCTGAAGGAGAAGGAGCCTTGTAGCAAGGAGCGTGTCCTCTGTAGTGCTTTACATCAGCGTGTCATGGTCTCCTGGGAAGTGACTGTGTAAAATAGCTTGATTGCAATTACCTGCTTTGCAGGGATCTGAAAAGGAGATGAAATGGGATTATTCCGAGGAGCAGTGACTGCGCGAATGCACAGACGTTCAGAAATGCCCATCCTGATGACACCAGCACAGGGCTCTCTTGTTTGCATTCCTTTTGCTCTCTTTCCTGAGTTGTGAGGTTCTGGTATGGGGCGAGGGAAGCGTTATGGAGAACCATTATGGAGGGTTCGGCATCCCAGTGTGACGGGAGACGTCTTTCCTGAGTGCTGCTGCTCCGGGCACTGTCCAGCTCCGCGTTCTGCATCTGTGGAAGTTTTTCTTGGTTTTTCCAACAGGTTTTTGGAGAAACCTGCTACGCAGAGCCAGTAAATCTTTGCACTTAAGTTAGTGGGTGTATCAGCCAGAGTATATCTAACTTAATAAATCAGACTGAAAAATACTGATATTGAAAACGTTCTCTTAGAAGGCAGAAGAAAAGAGTCAGTATTATTACAATACATAAATGTAAGGGGGCATTCATGTAAAGTCGCTCTGGATTATGTCAGCTGAAAGGGTTTTGCTGCAGTGCATTAGTGTCTCAGGTAAATGATTCATTACATTTGCCTTTCTGAACTAAAACTGTGATTTAAAAATGCAGACCTTAAGAGGAAATTTTATGACCTGATGACTATTTTTCTAATTATTTTTATTTATTTTTTGTTTCCATGAAACAATGATGTAGCAGGTTCCATTTACCACTGCATAATCATCTTAATGTTTGATGTTTATGGTCACTCTTTGACATATTTAATCTCAGTTTAATTCTTCGGCTGCTTTAATGCAGCAGAAAAAGTCCCTTGATACTGTATCTGTGAATATATTGTTGGAAAAAAAATAGTTGTTCTCCATATGCTGCCTCTTTATGGCTTTGCAGTGAAGCGGTTGTGTTATTGTAAGATCTTGGAAATATAAAACCAAAGCAGCACAGGAAGCTGAAACAGATTTTCAGGAGCCATCGAGAGCAGCAGCTTACTGGGAGCATTAACGTGATACTGGTATTCGTTTGCTTGGAAATATCTGCTGCTTTTGCTTGTTTCTTTTTCCTATATTTCTTTGGAAAGAGGGTGATATAGAGGGTTTCCTGCTCATCATCCTTCTGTTCCTCCCATATGTTGCCCTTCTTAAGCAGAGGGCTGAAGCCAGGAGGACTGTGGTTGTTGGTGCTGCTACTGTTGGGCCAAAGTTGCCTCTTGCGAGACCTTGGAGACAAAAATCTCCAAGACCTGAGCTGGAGAAACAAGGGAGTTGGGGCAGGTAAAGGCTGCATAAGGAGGAGAGATGCTTATAAGATGTTTAAAACAGCATACATAGCCCAAAATGGGATGTGAGTGATGCAACAGCATGCATAACATGCGTCCTCTCGGCTCACATACAGAGATGAAGAAAATCTTGTATTACTAGGATGCAAGATGTTTCCTGGTGCTGCTGGCCGGGCGTGGAGCCTTGCAGCCTCTTGCACCCTGTCGCGGTGGATGGAGCCCGCGGCTCTGCACGCGAGGGCTGGAGGGTCCAGCTTGGCACCACTAAATGGTGACGCGTCTCCTGACGTGACTCGTGATTATTTTTGGCTCTGGAGAGGAGGTTTTACTCATCGTTCTGTACCAGCTGTGGCTTTCATTGGATAATCTGATGTTACGGAGAGCTTTAACCGTCATGTTTCTGTTTTTAATCAGGCTCCTGCAAATGTTTTTTGTCTGTTCGGCTTCTTTTCATAATATCTCCCCTCCTTGGGAGAGCGGCTCCCCGCTGATCTCCCTGTGTGCTCTGGGCTTAACCTTTCCAAGGACAAGGACTTTGGGACTTGAACCGCTCCTAGGGACAGTCGGAGTGGAGAAGGATATGGATTTAGCTGAAATAGCAATACAGTAATCTTTGGGGATTGTTTGCACTAGTCGGAGCTCAAATATTTTCTTCATTTCCATCCAGAATGCTAATTATTTAATTTATAAAAGAGTAATTTTCAGTAGTGAAAGTTTTGGTAATGCTGATAGAGCAAAGAAAGAATTATATTTTCTTCTGTGATCCATGATCCAGATTCAGTTTGGAAAATCACACTGGTTCTGAAAGCTCTTATGGCTAGTGTTGCCCAGCCCTGCCTACCAGGGAAATGCTTTCAGGATTGACTTAGTCAAGGTAAACTTGAAGTTATTAGGCTCTGAGTTTAATGCAACCTCCAGAATACATGAGGAAAATGCAATTTACACCCTCAGCTTGCTTCAGAAAGCATCACCCTTTGTTTTTTCCCAGCAGATAGGTGCTGTCCAGGTCCTGCGCTGAGGGTTCCTTCGTTCTAGGCTGGAGGAGAGTTCAGTGGAATAAAGATGTGGCTCTTGTGGCACCGAGATCTGCGTCTCGGGGCTGTGTTGTCAATTCTTGCTCCCCTGGAGCTGCCCAGTGTGAGCTGGCAGCTCAGTTTGTTAGCAACCCCAAGCAGTGCTGAGGGCACAGGGTGTGTGAATGGCTCTTCACCACCTTGAGGTGGCTCCTTCCTATGGCCAAGGAGAAGGCTGCATTCAGGTGCCGCAGTTCTAGGCCTTAGATTGTAGTTTGTGCTGGTCACACAGTAGATTTGATAAAGATGTTAAATATAGCATGGGCACTGAGGCATTGAGGTGAAGAAATGGAGCTTTTGTTTCCTTTTCCTTTTTCTTTTTTGTGTTCTTTTCCTTCAATCTCAGTGGGAAACTGCACATACAGAATCCTTTTCCTCTGGAAAAAATTAAGCGTATTGAAATCTAATTTGAATTATTTTTGTAAGAAAGACACATGACGGTGAGTGTCAGCTGAGTGATACATAATGGAGCCGCGTCCCGCTGCGTGCCGAGGCCGGAGAGGAAGCAAGGTCAGGGAACCAGGAGCGCCGCGAGGAACGTGCCTTGCGCTGCCAGGGGACTGCAAGCTTAGATGAAGGGAGATACAGGCATTTTTTCAAAGCTGGCTATGTAAGTTTAAAGCTCGCTCCAGGCAATTTTAACTTAGCCAGGCAGCACTTAGAGCTGCTGATAACCCGAAGTGACAGTGACCTTGGCAGGCTCACAAGGGTAGGCTTTGCAGGGGCATGACATGTTTCCTGATCAGTAGCTCGAGCAGATGAGTTGCAGTGCCGCTTCCTTCAGCATCGACCGTGGACCTTTGCTGTGGCCTGTTGTCTGGTTATTCTTTTTGTTTTGTTTTGTTTTCTCTTCTCCTGTCCTTGTTGCATTCGTGTCCAGCGGATGCCTCATGACCTTTGCTTGGGAACACACACTTGCAATTGCACAGATAGTTTTCGGGTATTGCAAGCGGCTGCTTTGGGTTTGTCAGGATTTAGAGGCTTGGTGGAGGCAAGTCAGCCACATGATGCTATTTTTAAGCCATCTTCTGTGTGCTGAATCACTGTACCTCTTGCTAAATATGTCAGGGGCCGTGGGTGTTGAATGCCGCTTGCATGTAAATCTTTATTCTCTTAAGCTATCTAGGCTTGGGAAATAACGTGGCAACGGAGCTCACACGTGTCCTCCCTATGGCAATTGCAGACATCTGTTTGCAGGATTGGTCATTTCTGGAGGCATGACAAAATCCAGGCCCTTTTCGGGAAGGTCTCAAGCAGTAATCTAGCAGACAGACACTTTTCTTGAACTATTTTCTGGATTAGCAGAATCTTCTCAAGGCCCAGTGTCCCGTAGATATTCCCGCTTTAGGGTTAACCCATTAAATTTAAGATGCCTGTGATAAAACCAGGACCGTTATCTGAGACTTTAGGAAATCTCTTGGGCAGAGTGTCCATTGGAGGCCTTTTGCTCAGTGACTTGTCGTCAGAGGTTCTTCTGGCGCTGTGTTTTCCGCCTGCTTGTCCAGCTCTCTCAGCGCCCCTGGTCAGGCAGAGGAGCAAAAACGAGAAGACTTCTGCTCTCTGCGCTCCTCAGAGGAGAGGAATCTTGTCAGCTGCAATACTCTGTGGGATGCAAAAACCTGTGCTGGCAGGAAAAACCGGACAGTATCACTGGCACGTGAAAGCCTGGCTGCAGCAGGACTTCCTCCGCCTTGATCTTACCATTGAGCTCCAGACCTGGATGCTAATGGTTTTGGACAGCTACTCTTCTTGGGTTTTGTATCTCTGTTAGATGTTTAAGTAGAGAATACAATACTGTGGGGAAAAGGCTTCATTTGTATCATTTTCGTTAACAGTGTAGCCTTTAAGATAATGGCACATGATAAGAATCAAGCGCTTTCTGAGCTAAATTTCTGTTGACAGCACATGATTGATTCAATTTTACAGATGGAGCAGATTTCTTGTTGTGGGAAAGCCTGTCTTTTGCACATAGAGCTGTCCACTGACAAACTGAAATTGGTAATACAGATGCATGCCTGTATGTACACACATATATGTGACCCCTCCCACCTCCTTTACGCATTGCTTGAACAAAAGATGGGCTTGCACAGGGCAAAGTTCTTCTTTATGCACGTGGGATACAGACTGCAAAGTTATGCAGCCAGACATAGAACTTTGAAGAGTTTCAAATGCTGACTTGTGAAAAATCCAAGATGAATATAAAATTGGTGTGTATCTGAGAGAGATGTATGCAGAAAGATTTGTGCCTGGTCATTGATCTTTCTGCCTTCAGCTGAGCACCACTTGTTAGCTCCAAACATAAAGTTGTTCCCATCTGAAGGTCTTCTCTGACTTTGCACTTATGGAGCGGTACCTGTGTCATAGATCCAAGTCACCTACACCAATTTATCAAGCCTGGTGTCAGTTTTGAAGTGAGTGAATTATTCTTCTGTCCCTGAAGTTTTTGCATCCAACTGCCATGTGAGGCTGCTGCTGTGGCCTCATCTGTGTATTTTTATTTCATTTTGCTTCAGTGAGCACCTCAGGAGTGGTCTGTCTCTGGAGACTGTGATGTGGCTGCAATTTATTTGAACAACTGATGGTTTGCATTTCTTTTAAAAGTGTACCAAAGTTCCTGCTATAATTGTTTGTTGCCTGGGGCTGAACTTAAGTTTGCATCCCTAGATCAAATGTTGATAACATAAAAACAAGCAGGATATCCTGCAGCTTTGGTGAAAGGACTCGATTTGCACTGGTGGTGGACCCTGCATTTCTAGTGAAAGCTCAAGAAAGGTGTCATTTGGTACCATCTTTCAAAACTGGGTCCCAAACTAAGACAGAAACCTTAATCATGCAGCACCATCAGTGCAGAATGACTTTTGGCTACTGAGCTGGAATCTCTGTTGAAAAAGAGTGGGCACCCGCCCATTACTCTGCAAGGGCAGAAAATATTAATTGTAGAGTATTCTCACAGCTCTGGATTTGTTACATGACCAAATTTGACATGTTACCTTAGTCAGGATTTCTATAGAAGAAAGGCTACACGGCTTAAAAATGCTTCTCTTTTTGCCTTTCAATAGGGATGTTAGACAAGGGCGCATATTTTAAAAATACATTCAGTATATATTTGCATGAAAACAGTATAGTAGTTTAAGGTTTACTATGATGTTGTATAAGCAATCCATCTTTTAAACAGACTCTAAATATCTATTTATGCAATATAGCAGTTAGAAAAATGAGTATGTGTTTTAAGACTGGCGGTGGCTTATTGTGCCCAGCATCATTGATTTTGTACCACAGAACATTCTTCTCTTACCATCATACTGAAAAAAAAGACAAAGCGAATCCTGAGAAACATGCTGTGCACACACACACTGTACTTAAATACTCAAGTTGCATAATGAATCATTACGACCAGGAAATTAATAGGGCTGACAGTTTGTTAGTAAATATTCTGCTATGCCTATGTATCATGAGGTTCATTTATCAGCAGATAATTCTGTGTACGCTGTGAGGTGAATTAGCTGAGATTAAAAGGGTCTTGAATAGATATATTGTAAGAACTGGAAGTGCAGGACAGAAGTACAGCCTGATCCCTTTGCCAAGTTCCCGGGAAGGCCCCACAGTCCCAGGTCTGCTCACCCTGCCTGCAACACCAATATTGGTGGCTTTACCTCCTAGGCCATTAATGAATCTTGCTCCAACTGTCAAGTTGAATATAAAACTGCAGGTATTCAGGCATTTCTGAAATAATGCTAGCATCGCTTCAGGCCCGGGTTTGAGGGGTTGTTGTACAATCTGTGTTGGTGAATGCAGCGTTGTGTCCCGCCTGCTCCTTCTTCAGGGCTTCATAAAGCATGTATTCAAGTGCTTGCTGGAGGCAGTGGTTTCTTAAATCAGGCAAGTCATGTATTTATTTAAGCATGCGTCTTTTATCTACTCCATCTTCTGTTAAGGAGGAGCACTTCTCCCTTATCCAGAGCCTAAGTGACTGCATCTTCTGTGAGCGCAGAGAAAGGATTCCTCGTGTGACCGTCCCCACGCGCCCTCATGGACACCTTCCCTCCAGGGCTCTCTGTGTGGCTTCTTTGGGCACCGTATGCACCCATGGATACGTTGGGAATCCCGAGCCGTTGTTTTGGCTCTTCCATGTTCTGCTGCCTGTCCGACTGCGTCAAGGAATCGCTGCTTGAATCACGGGATGCTGGTCTGTAGGTGATGGGGCATGAACTGCATGGTGTTTTGGGCTTGCAGCAGCAGCTGAGTTGTCTTTGCACCATGGGTTGTGGGGCTTGGAGACCCCCAGTCATAGCAGCCATAGGATGGGTTCATCTCAAGGTAGGTCTTCAAGTACCTTTTTTTTTTTTAAGGTACTTCTTGTCTGAAGCTGAAGGAAGTGAATAACTGGAGTAACTGTTACCAAGTGGTATTTCTGCTCAGTTTTCAAGTGGATGGTTCCTATGTTGGCCTTGCTGGCTTGTAGGAGTTGAAGGACCTTGCAGTTTTCAAATGATAGTTGTACTGCAGAGAGATAACATATATAAAACCTCATCCTTTGGGCATGTGTCTGTGTAGGTTGAAGAAATTATTGGAGCTGGTGTCCTGCCTCAATTTTCCTGGTATCCTATATGTATTTTATCCAACATTTTGGATAAACTGTTTTGGTTATAAAACCGCCAAAATTAAGACTATTTTTTATAGACTTCCTTCAAACTTAGAGGAGACTTGGGCAGTTCTCTGTTTTGAGTGCCTGTCCCTTTCTGTGTTGTTTTCTTCTAAACCTTCTGAAAGGAGAGTCTGATCACTTGTAGCTCCTGGCACATCCTTGTACTAGGTATAGTCCTTACAGATGCAGTAGTGACCCTCTGGATTGTAGATAATGAATCCTGCATTCATTTTCAGGCGAAAAAAAAATCTTACTGATTTGCAGTGGAGAGAAAAGGACAGTGCTTCAACTTTTTCAGTTTTTAGCTCCAGTTTCCCTATGTGCATCTGCCTTATCTTTAAAAAGATACCAGGTATTAGAGCTTTCTGTGCAACCACAATCACAAAAGCAATCAGCCTGACAAGATAGAGCAGGTCTTGCCTGGGATCTCAAAGCCATAAGTGACTTCATGGTGGAAGAAGTATTTATAAATAGAGAAGCCACCTGGATATCTAGTCAAGAATCTAGCAGGTACTCCAGACTGTGACAGATTATCTTTCACTTGACGTGGATTCAAAGCAATCTTAACAACATGGCCAAATCTTTAAACTATTTTCATTTTCAAAGATTCACTTCTTTTTTTTTTGGGCTGTATTTGGAAATTGAGAGCTGAGTGAAAGTGTGCTTGAAATGCTGGATCGCAAGGTAGAGGCTGTGTTTCCTAGAAGGCATAAAACCTCTCAGTGTTCACCAGGAGTTTGTCTCCTGTTCTTGCTGAGTCTTATCAAACCATACTAGGGAAATGTTTTCAAACCAGGAGGTTAGCTGTGTTTTGGGATCCTATGTGAAAGTCTGAAAGGAGTGTTTAAATTCGGGGTGATACAAGCGGAGTATTTTAAGTCTCATTTTAGAGTCATCAACACATATGGTCAACTACACCAAACTCCTCTGGCCTAGTCCTGTGCACCTCTGTCTGCAGCTTATTCATACACATCCAAGTCTGTTGCTCTGCAACTACACCTTTTTAACAGCGAGCTCAACTTCAGGATGTCCCCAAATCCTGTTAGTTCTATATATAGCACATATCAACACCTTTCAGAGGCAGCCTCCTTGTCAGACCTGTCTTTCCATCCATTGTGTCTAAGGACATGGGAGGTGGCATGGGGGAACAACTGCATATGATTGTGCCTAAGCACATGGACAGGCCATGTCCAAAGCATATGGACTTGAGGCAAGTATGGGCATGCAGCTTGAGTGTAGTCCTAAGATAAAGCAGCAGCTAAAGGTCTAAGACCTGATTTTTTTTTTTTTTTTCAGTATATCCAATGGGATTTTAATGCAGAGTCCACACATATAGGTTTTTTATGTATTTGCAAGGGCCTGAATGATTCCAGCTGGAAAATTCAATTTGAGAAACACTTACCTCTGGCACCAAGTAATCCATCTCTCCTCCCCTTTCTCTCCCATCTCCGATAAAGTTAGTCCAAAATCAATGCAGTACTTGACCAAGGTGAAACAACTTAGCAGCTCTTCCAAAGGAGCATAAGATCTATAGTGAAATATAAGTGAATGCCTGTTAGAAAGAGCTATAGATGGCAGTCATGTATGGCAGTGCTATGAGTATGGCCTGTTATTACTGTTTTCCTCGCTGTCAGCATTGCCACTGTGATTGATGCAGTCGTTTTTAAGGCAGCCCGGTGACCGTGCCCTGTGGCCGCAGGAGCGTTTTGCTGCGTCGGGCTCCGTGTGAGCAACGCGCGCGACCGAGCTCCGCGCGGGCGCCGGCAGCACCGCGCGCTCCGGCCCGCCTTGGGCTGCCGCTCCGATCGCGGGAACGGGTGGGTCGGCTGGAGGACTTGCTTCAGGCTTGGTTAAAACCACGGTGTGAAAGGTCGGCGGAACTGTTGTTCTGTTGGAACGTGCTGCTCTTACCCTTGGCTCTGGCGTCATGGGCAATCCATAATTCCCCACCATTGCTCAGGCAGAGCCTCTCGCCGTGCAGGAGGCAAATGCAACAGGGAAATGGGCTGAAAGGCTTTAAAGAAGGTAGGTAGAAAACTAGCTGAGATTTCATAGATAAATTTCTATATACCTTTTGAGGTATATAGAATTTCTTCTATACCTTTCTATATACCTTTTTATATAAATTTCTGTATACCTTTTGAGATATTTCTTCCTATACCTTATTCTGTATATGCAGAGATAATATTTTGGTTGTGTATCAGTAAGATGGCTGCTCTGTTGGCAGCATCTCATATTTGCTTACAAAAAAAAAAAAAAAAAAAACCCTGATAGCTTTGAAATCTTGAATCTGGATAGAGGGATAGAGGAACAGTTTTATTTTAAGCTTCTGATTCACTGACCTTAGGTTAACAATGACAAAAGATTGCTGTCATGTAAATAGGTATTAGATGGCTTAAAAAATGTTAAATGGATTTTGCAGTTGCTCGAGCGTCTGCGTCACACATGCTCTCCTCATGACCTTTAGCAGTGTCAGAAAAAATGCCAATTTTGGATAAGATCTTGGAAGCTGAGCTGCTCTTGGCTGTGGAAGTTAGCTCTTCAGGGCAGAGAGGTGCTGCTGTCTCTAGCACTTTTTATCCATGCCAAAAGGAAAATCCATTTTGTGCTCTTTAGACTGTATCTACCAGATTTTCTTTCTCTGCTGTATTTTGGCCTTGTTTGTGTGTATTGGATGTGGGCTAGTGTGTATCAGGCATGTGATTGCTTGTTATGGTTGTCCCTGAAACTGAGTAAAAAATAAAAGCTAGGAACAGATCTGTAAAGCAACAATATTTATCTTGTTTTCCTTCTTATTGCTATTGCATTAGACTGATCTATAGTCTGCTTTCTTCTGCCTTGTATTTTTTAGTCTCTTGATTTTTTATGTAAAACTCAAAGAGTTACCTACTGATCTATGTATGTACAAAAAGGAGAAATATATTGGTGAATATATTAATGAAGAGATAAAGGGAAAAGGGGTTTCTGAAATCTAATCTGGATTAGGTTTTGCTCCTGGTTCTAAATAAAAAATCTTTGCAAACTTCTAATTCCTGAAGTGTCATTAGATTTTATATTCTGTCCACTGAATCTCCTGACCATTACAGCATAAGACAGTATTTTCCAGTTTGCAGTAGAGGCAAAGCAGCGAGCTATGAGGAAGGTTTTGTGTGCCTGAGAGAAGGTCTATTTTTTTATAATTATTATCTTAATTGATCTAATAAAATATGTTTCCCTTCTGTACAAATGTTGCTGTGGTGCATCCTGAAGGCAATCACAGCCACAGCAGCATTACTGCTGCTGTGAAAGTCACAGCTGAATATGTCAATGGGAGTCAAAAGTAAAAGGTGCAATAGAAATGTTATGAATTATTATTAAGAAACCTGACAGAGCTCTGTGGGGAGGAATGGGAACATCCTGGGAAATGGTCTGCCGGCAGCCAGCTGGGAAGGCTGAAGACAGAATGTTAATAGAAATGCTGTTTTTCAAGATCACCATGACATCAACATTTATATCAAGTGCCATGTGCTGGGGCTGGTTATATAACCAGTGATTGTACTAGGTGTGATGAGCTGCCGTGCGGTCAGGAGGGGCCGTGCTAGGCCGGGAAGGTGGAGTTGGCCACGATGCCTGTGGCCAAAGCTGCTGTCGCCTCTCAGTGAGGAGCCCTTCCTTCCAGCACCCTGGGGCTCCTTATCCACTTGGATGAAAATGTCCGTGCTTGTTTCATCTCTGCCTTCATAGCTGTGGATTTCAGGAAATGTCAGCACAATTTTTAAAGAACAGTTAGTAAGCCCGACTAAAGTGGGATGCAATGACTGATTTGAAGAGCTCCTGTGTAGTCAGTTTGTCATAGAAACATGTCTGAGTTTTTTGGTAGGGATGTGCTTCACTATCACCAGAAAAATCTAGCAAGTTTACATCAAATTGTGGGGTTTCGTGTATCAGAGTTTGCAGATGAGGAGGTTAGATGCTTGCTAAAGTATCTCAAGGTTTGTCCTCTGCACGTGCTCCTGTCCTGGGCGTTTGGAGCTCCGAGTTAGAGATCTCTTGCAACCAAAGGGAGGGAATAACTGGGCTAAGGATTAACTGCCCTTAGCTCACCTTTTGCCTCGGAAAGTCTTGGTCAGAGAGGAGCCACACAAAGGAATAGATCCATTTGCCTTCCTAAAGAGCAAAGGATGTGCTAGAAGAGGTTGAAAGGGCAAAAACCCTCGGGTTACAACATGCTGAAGTTAAGATTGTGCATACGGCTGCTCTTTTGTCTGAGCCCTTTGAAGATGTGTGATCTTCCTCAATACTATCCCTTAACTACTAGGTTAATGACTCAGATTTATTTCATATGTGGGAAGGAAAGATAGCTTCAAATAATCAGTTTTACTTGCATGGATCCCAGTAGGAGCAATTGCTTCAAATATGGAAAATAAAACTCCCTAGTCAAATTCTGATAGCATACACTAAAACCAACCTGAGATAACATGGTAAACACCATGCATCATCCAGCAGACAGTGTAGTATTTGTTTGGAAATATTTTCCTCCCTTTCTAGGAAGAGAAAGGGAAATATCCCAGTTTTAGCCTAAGCACATTAAGGTTCTTGTTACTGTAAAATAAAGCCCCTCTGGCAAAATTTCTTGGTTAGAAAGACGATGCTTAAGGATAAGGACATATGAAATCTTTATATGGCAGGCGTCTTCTCAAAAATAGCATAAGCTATTCAAAAGTAATTCAGTAGTAGTTCAGGGACTAGAGCAAATGATAAATATTTCACTAAATGTACAGTTGAAGATACCAGATACCAACACAGTATCTCCTGTTTTCATCCTCTAAGCAATACATGCATTAAAGCAGATTTCTTCTGAAGAGCCATGGAAGGAATGCAATATAAAGGGCAGATGCTAGTCTTTAGTAGCATACTTTTAATATTTCATATTTTTAATGACATTTTGGAGGTCAGCTATCTGGGGAATTTGAGGATTGTGCAAGATGTTGAGAGGTCTGAGAAAGCTCTGCTCTCTTCTTTGAAGAATTGTGCTTTCATCCATCCACTCAGCCAGGCAGCTGAGATCCATATAAAGCCACTATGTGCACAGACTTCGTATGCAGGAAATAAAGTGTAGGCTCTCTTTTGCAAAATCCATTAAAAAGTGCAAGTCCAGATAGTGAAAAATTGATACCATTTTAATATTCATTCTACTCCTCTAGCCTAATTAGGTATTAATATCTGGTTGCAAAAGGCCAGATCTCTTAGTAATCTAAATTGCTTCTAGCTGATTGTTTGAGACTGAAGAGTCACTGCATTTTTAGATGAGGCAGCTGTTATCAAAGTTGGCCACCCCTGTGTGATTCTTGTTTTTCCATTGTATCCTTTCTATTTTGAAGCAAAAAAGCTATGCCATAAAAAGTACCTCTTTTTATAAAATTCTACATTGAAATAAAAAAGTGGTCTTAGGCAAAAATGCCATTTCTTGGAACACAGTTTCTCAGCTATAATTATTTTCATTTATTTCGCTGTCAGTTTCAATAGATTTCTGTTCTTTATAAAGATATCAGAGGCTCCCTCTGGTGGCTACATGAATTTAATTTGACTTAAAAAAAAAAAAAAAAAAAAAAAAAAAAAAAAAAAAAAAAAAAAAAAAAAAAAAAAAAAAAAAAAAAAAAAAAAAAAAAAAAAAAAAAGAACAAAACGGAATTTGCAGTAAGTTTGGAAGCCCAAACCCAAAGGGGCAGTATTTGACAAATGTGTTTGTTGTAAAGGAGCAGCCTAATGACGAGCAATGAGCATTTGTATGGAGGAGAGAAAATGAGCTTGCTTGCAGGGATGGCTGCACGAGTTTCAGTACCACATGAACTTTAATCCATTCGCTCACTGCTGCTCTTGGCCATACAACAGGAGTAGAACATGAGATTTCCTGTTGGAAAACACAGCTTCTTTTTTGGATTATCTAAGAGACCAGACATGCCATCTTGCTGTACATGGGAAACTGCATTTCCCATGACTTTTTTTAATGTAATGCATAGAGTTTTTTTTGATGTAATGATGGAGTCTGGTGCTCTCAGAAATGGATCACTCAGTTCCTGTGAGTTTCTTTTCAGTATTTATTTTTTCCGACCTCTCAAAGCATGTCTAAAATAACTCAGCAACTCAGCAGTTAACTCCTGGATTTGGTTAGCAAGCTATCTGGCAAATAGTCTTGATGAAAGAAGTTGGAGCTCATGCATTTCACCTCAAAGGCTAAGAGTGTGTGCAGCCTGTTGCTGCAGCTCAGCTACCACGTACTACCCTGAGAAGCCTTAGTAGCATGGCAATGTAGGCACTGGTTTAAATGGGGTTCCCGATGGGCTCTGGCAGTGTAAGAGAGACAGAAGGGGCACCTCCTTGATTTGCCAAAGCCAGAGTTTGGCCTTCTCATGAAAGCCACGTTGCAAACCCTGTTCGCACCATGTGTCCCTAGGCCATGAGCTCAGAAGGGTTTGGCTGGAAAGTGGTCCTCACCCTGGTCTTCACTTCCTGCCATTCCCATCCCACTCTCAGGTACTGAAAGTCGCCCATAGACGTAACAATCATGATTCACAGCAAAATCTCTTTATTTGGCAAATCCCCCCCCTGTTCTGGTGGAAGTTTGAAGGAGCCTTGTACCTACATCATGAATAAAGCCAGAGTGGAGAGAGGCTCCTAGGTCCTTACCTGGTTTCTATTCCTGCCTGATGCTCACAAGGATTTGCTGAAATCTGTAGCAGTAAGTGAGACAGATTAAATACTTCGGAAGCTAATTCCCAAATTAGAAGATGGATTGTGCAATGTAGTTACCAAAAGGACCATAACTCTCCATTGCTGTTATGAATCAAGCTAAAACAGTTTTCTCCCTCATTTGGGGATGCTCTATTTCCAGAATTTTTGGCTGTCAGTAAAATCTGTAAATTGGTAAATCGGTAAAATCAGTGAATTTATCCAATTAAATCATTTATGTAAATGCTGAATTCATCCCAGTTTGGAGGATCTCTTTTTGCTAGCGATATTAGGTTATGAATTCTGTAATTCCTACCAGCACTGTAGAAGAGCCGATAAAGCTGAGGCAGCATCCCCTGCTACCTGCCAGACAGCTGGACTGTTTCAAGCTAGTGAAGCTTATAGGGCAGCAGCTGTTTTTTCTCTTATTTTCCATGAGATACGGTCCTGTTACCTGTTTAACTTCATTTTCGGCTAGAATTGCCGAAGATCGTAAGGAGGGATGTTTAGAGCACTATTAAATATGAGACTGACTTTAAGGTGCTTCACACCACGTAGCCAAATCTCCATGTGGGTTCTAGTACCTCTAGTATCTCTGGTCCTGGCTGGTGTGCTGTGACTGATGCCACTTTGCTGAGCAGCACGTGGGCTAGGAAATGGCTTGAGATTGGGGAATCAGAAGCAGGGATGCCTCTTTTCATCCTGGGAGCAAGTATTTCCTACCTCAGCAGTGAAGCAGACCAGGTAAATGGCAGCACGTTTTTTAGGGCTGGCAGGGCATTCATAGAAAATTAATCAAAAGTGATGAAATTCCAAGGGTGGCGTTTTTAAGGAACACAAAAATATTGCTTAAAAGTGATTTCAATATAAAAGCTGAAAATATTCAGGCCACAGCTAGGGCAGACTATATGAAACACCAAGCATGTTATGATCCTCTCTTGTCTTTGCATTTTATAGCCTAAACTCAAAGGCCTCGCACAGAACAACTCTCAGAGTTCCAAGCAGGTGAACCTGGCACCAGGGAATGGTAAATGAAATAAGTGGGGTTTTGAGGAAGGATATAAAGGGCAAGTGGACATGAGTGGGAGAAGAAAGAGGAGCATGAAGAGGTGTCATAGAAAGGTAAATTCAAGCTAGTAGGAAAACAAAGCAATTTGCAGTGTATCCTGTAAAGAATGCAGAATAAAGTTAGGGCTTAGGAAGACTTGGAAACAGTGGCCTTAGGTGAGGAGGAGTAGGGTGACGAAGAGGAAGCCGGTCTGTGCCCTCCAGGCCCCAAGGATGGGAGAGGAGGCTGCTCTGAGAAGCACCTAAGCACCCATGGACCTTTACTCCTACCAGGTCAAATAGGAAGCAAGAAAAAAGAGGGAAAGGTTTGGGGGAGATTTGTGAGAAACAGCACCTGGCAGAGCTGGAGCGGGAGGCTGGGTGAGGATGGAGGTGAGAAGCAAAGGAAAGATCAGAAATATTCTTGGGAGAAGAAGTAAAACTGGAGATGGTTAAGAGAGAGCAGAACTGGGAAGGGGAGAGTTTAGAGGTCAGAAGACTGGTGAATGGGCCATATCAATGCCATTCCTCATTATCAACTGGCAAGTTTAGAATTTTCCTATCTATTTTTGAGTTTTGGAGGCAAAACAATATGTAGGAATTTTGCACATATCAGAATACAGGTATTAGGCTTACCTAATCCATCAAGACATGAAAAAAATTGTCTAAACTTCCTGAAGTGGTCAGACACAAGACAGCATCACATTACAAAAACAACAACAAAATCATTCCAAGAGGCTCATAAGCTGGAAAAGGCAGCACATGTCAGCAGGTTGGGCTCACTTTTGGCCTTAAGGTGGTAAATCACACTGGCCACAATCCTGGCTGCCCAGGAGCTTGGTTTCTGCTCCCCGTTGTGCCATTAAGCTGGGTTGTTTGTGAGCTGCTTCAGCGCGTCTCAGTGCCTCTCTCGTGAGCAGGGAATATGTGATATTCCCTGTATTTATGTGTCTCTGTTATACGGTGAGTTGGAGCGTGCAGAGTGAAAAATCATTTATTGTTAAGATTAGTGCTGATGTGCTGTAGGCACAATAGGTACTGAAAAGCCATTCTCACTTAATAAGCTGCTTAATTACCTGAGCATATTGGGGACGAGGCTGTAGATGGGAAGTGTAGATATAATAATTAGGAGGCAGATAATTGTCTAAGCGCAGCTGTGCGGCTGCCGCGGCGGCTGTGCTGCAGCGAGCACTGAAGTCCCTGCCGCTAGAAAAAGAAATGGCCAAGGCAAATATTTTGGGAAAGCAATGGAGAACAGGAAAAGGAAGAGCTTGTCTGAAGTGGGGCAGCCCTGGATGCGTGTGGCTGGTGCAAGGAGGGAGCTGCCAGCCCATGGGCTGCCTGCGTGCGACGGGATTCGGGTGAGCTGAGGATGGGGAGTCAGCTTCAGCACCGGATTTTTATTCTCATTGCTGGAGCCTACAGTTTATTAAAAGAACAAACACAGTCGTGACATCCTAGGGGACTGGCACGCTTGTGAACGAGGCACCGCGTGTGCATGGCTCTGTGCGCCGCCTGCTTTTTATTTTAACTAGATTTGCTGCAGCTGTTGCTCTGAAAGGAACCACTCAACACTCTGGGGAAAAGAGAGGCTGCAGAAATCCTCAAATTAGTATCCATTAGGAAGAATAACTTTTAAATAAATTGCTTGTTTATGTGGTTAAAATTCTCATCTCTTGCGTAGGAGTAAGGATCTGTCTTGCTAGTCCTAGACCTTTCCTAGCTCCCAGCAAATCAATTAGTAGTGCCATAAAAAATTAAATAACAGCTTATTGTTCCTCTGCCTCTAGTCCTTCACAATGGTGACAATCTATTTTCATGGTAGGTTGGGATACAAATGCTTTCTGAGGAACACAGGCTGGTAGTCTTTAAATGTAAGTGCCAGTGATTTTCACATTGACTCTTAGGAAAATATTTGGAGCATCAGACAACTCCCCGCCAGTTATTAGCTGTGCACATGAATCTCCATCTCCCAGTCTTTCAGCTAATAACAGTGCCTATATATATCTATATAGATATATAGATATAAAGTGTATTAATTTTTTTGAGGGGGGTGCATTTTAGCTTTCCTGTTGTCAAAGCATGGTACATTATGGAACCTGTGGTGTTCAGTGCAGTCAGCAGAAATGAAAACCAGGTCCTCCTGTTTCCGAAGCACAGGCATTAACCTTGGAGCAGGTTCTCCAACTACCTCATTGGTCTGCAAACCTGTGCTGCCTCACTGCAGCATCGCTTCCAGATTTGGCAGCTCCCCTCCTGTCCTCAGCTTGCTTCGTCACATTCCCTCACTGTTGTATCCGTAGCTGAGCGTGGTAGTGCCAAAAAAACGTTATCTGTAACACCCACAGGTTAAAAAAAGTACATAATAATAATAATAAAAGAAGTCCCAGGATTTGGGCAATCAGAGACTTGGTTCTTGCAGCTCAATAATTCACAAGATCGTAGAGGGTCTTGGGGACTCTCCTACAAATAGTGGTGCTCATCAGGAGACTGTGGTATTTATAGATCAACATGCAAGGGCATGCCAGGGCGGAGCAGTCTGCCTGCTGGCGCAGTTGCAGCCCCAACTGTCCGCTAAAGCTGCGCCTGCAAAAGCCTGGGTGGGTTCTTGTCCTTTCCTGGAGATCTGAGTTGGAGGCAGCTCTGACCCAGCAGGTGCAGAGAAAACGTGCAACAGCTTTGGTTTTCCCTCGCTTTGAGGAGAAGCCACAAATCATCATTTTTCTTCAGTGAGTGGATTCTCATGTGGGGTCGACTCACTCGAGCCTCGGCTTTGCTGACAGGGCTACTGAAACACGGGAATGTAGAGTAAGGAAGTTGGAAGTTCTCCTTGGGTTAACATTAGGACCAAAATCAGCGAGTTTATTTTTCCAGCAGATAGTACCTCCTTTCTTTTTATGGTTCAATGTCTTGTGACAATTTGGAAATTATAGCTATGATGGGTATTATTGGAATTATTCATGATGCGAAGACTTAGAATGGGAATGTAATAGGCAATAAATTGACAAGGTAATAAAAGTGAATGCTGAAATCCTTAGGTATTAAACTGGTGGAGGTACCTTTATTCATTAGTTTATATAACATCCATCACATGTACTAAGTGGTTCCTTTGCTGTTCAACAGGCAGAAAGCTATCTTAGAGGATTCCAGTTTTTGAGTTTTTGATTCAATAACTTAGACAAAACTGCCGTATCATCATGCTTTGGCTAAGCTGAGGGTCTGCTAGTGCTTTGATATTTTTTACAGAGCAGCTCATGGGATGTGCAGTGCACTTGCCTCTGTCTACCTGGTGAATAGTGGAAATCTTGGAGAGAGATAAGAGCAACATGAACAGTGGAGTAACTTGAGTTTATGTGGTCTAGGCAAGACCATGCTTAAAAAAAATTAGTCCTGACTATGACATCAAAAAGCCTAATTTCAGTAGGAATGTTTTGCAGCGTGGTGTGAAGCAAATGCAAAGAGGGCAGTCCCCCTTGGGAAAATACCTACAGCTTCACCCGTGTGGCTGTAGTGGCATGCTGGATCTCGAAGGAGGCAGCAAGCGAAGCCTGTGCTTCCTCCTTCATTTAATGATTCCTCATACAACCTGTTGCGAGAGGCGAGGTGGGCCATTCTGCCCCATTTCAGGTGTCCAGACGCTCCTCAAACAGTTCAGAAACCCAGAGGAGAAGGCGAATCAAGAGCGCAGGGCAATGCTGCAGCCCACGTCTAAGCACAAAGGTCGCAGCTTCGTGGGTAGCTGCCTGTAAAAGAAGATCTCTGGAGAGCAGAGGAGCTGCTGGAGCCTGCAGAGCACCAGGGAGCCGGGTCCCCCGCGCAGAAGCTGGAGGTGATGACCCTCTCCTCTCCTGCCTGAAGAGCTGAAATCCCCTGTCCCTCTGGCATCCCTAGCGTGCACTTTATTAAAATGTTCAACATTATAAAATTCACGCATTAATCCTGACCATCCCTCTAACGGGGAAAGGATAAAATCAATTTCTGTGACACAGCTGAAAAGCAAAAATCGTTGGATTGCTGTACCTCTGCATGCAGTTTAAAAAAGAAAAAGATTACATGGGGGAATCTGTAATTGACTGGAGCATAAATATCAAAACCTCAGCTCATCCCTCTGACTATTCCATTCCTGCCACAGTGTCTTATAGAAACTAGGATCTCTGCTGAGTAGTGTGACATTTCATTGCTTTGGATTTGCTGTGATGAATAATATTTGATGCTATTGGCCTAGAAGAAATATTACTATAGTAACTAGCTCGTGATTCATTTCTGATGTTTCTTTTTGCTATATTTCCTAAGGGATGCATGTCCGGAGTAAGAATGTTTACACTAATTCTTGGTAACAGTAATTAATTTTTCCCAGAGTGCTAAAAATGCATAGCTGTTCTACACAACAACAATACTGTGATATTGTTTTTTTAAAAACACTTAAAGCCAATAACATTTTGAATATTGTAAGGAGTTAGATTTATTTGACACTTTTTATTAGGAACTTTCTGTGTTGTTAGTGTGTGTTTTAGTGACCTAACGCTGGGTTCCCACGTCAATAGTGCTACAACTCTAATGAAACACTTAGACATAGAAAAAAGAAAATATAAGTGACATAGGTTGAGTTAAATAAAAGCAATGATCTCACCTATTCCTTCATGACAGCCAAAAGGAATTTGGTGTGATGTGTTAGTATTTTATATTTTGGATTAGTGCATATTTAATTCCTTTTATTGATTCTTATGGGTTACCACTCCTCAGGCAAGTGTTTTTATGAAAATTCCATATGCTGACTAGGGAAAAGTATGAGGTTCATGTCCATCTATTGAAGCTTGTATAGAGTTTATTGTGCTTTTACTGTATTCTTGTTTTTGTTATGGAGGAAAATGTTCATCGATTTTTTTTTAATTGCCTCATCATCTTTGCAGAAGTGTGCTTGACTAAAATCAGAATCCATAGATACTCAGAATTTAGCTAAAAGGCACAGAAGAACCATTTTAAAGAGGTACCATTTAAGAATAGCTAAAATTACCTGGAGTTTAATGACTATACGTAAATAGAAGTTGCTGTAAGCATATTTTATGTTTAAAATTTGTGTGTTAGAAACTGGAAATTACTAATCTGTAAAGGGGAAATTGACCTGATTGTGCTGACTCCATCCATGGTAGAGTTGGTGAGGCAGGTTTCTCACCTGGCTGTTCTTCATGGAATAGAGTAGAAAAATCACAATTTAGTGCTTTTGGCAATTTGTGGTGGAGTTTGCAGCATGAACAGGCTTTGTTGTTAAATTAAACCTGTAGAATGAATTGAAATGAAAAATAAATTGTAATCTTTTATCTGCAGAAGGCTGGTTAAACACTTGAACAAACTCCAATTTCAAGTTCCATTCCTTTCTGCCTGCCAGGTGACTTGAACTGGGCTCGGCATGCAAGTTTTAATAAAAAACGAACTATCCAGTATGGGATGTTTGCTGTGGGTAGACTACGAGGATTCTTCTATTTGTGTGTGTGTGTGTTTGTGTGT
>VZSG01000785.1:164817-200985 GCA_013398315.1 Nothoprocta pentlandii
ATATATATATTATATATTTTATCCCCCTGAGCTACCCTTGGGACAGCCCTTGTAGCTTTCTGAAACAAAAACGTAAGCTGGGTCGGTGAGAGCTCAGCAGTGTCTCTGGAGCTACGAGCACATTTAGCTTCTCAATTTTGCCTTTTATTTAAGTGACATTGGGTTTAGAGTATTGGGAGGCATGGGGAACGCCACACGAGGCTTAATAAATTATGCAGCCCATCTTGTTAGCTTACAAAAGGCTGGAGACAGCAACTGCTTCTGGCATTATAAATGAAATGGCTTGTTTAGGAAGAAGACGTAACTATATTAATTGCAAGAAGGACTTATGATTAGAAGGGCAGACTTGTGCCCAATACTAATTAGAATAACCCTATTTCAGGGAGGAAAGAAGGCATCCTTTCAGTTTCTTTTGTGTTTAGGAGAGTGCTCCTAATTGTATTCTGGATCATCATCCCTTTCCAGTGGGTTTGAATGCTTTTTCTTCATGCATGGGCCTCACAGAGGGGACACAAGGAAGGAGACTGAACCAGGATTCACATACAGAATTAAGAATTGTGATCATCTCCGCAGGTGGAAAAGCTGCCTCATTTCCTCTGTGTTTCCCTTGGGAGCAGGGTTCGAGGTGGAGCCTTTCCTTGGATGTTCGTGGGTTAGGTGTGAGAGGGCATCTCGCTAATGGAAGTGCTGGTTTCTAAGTTCATTTCCCTGCCAAGGCAGGCTGAGCGCTCGGCACGTCCCTCCCTGCCTTGTTGCAGGGCTTTGGGACAGCTCCGTGGATATAAATATAGATAAGCCCGTCACTGGCAAGGGGAATAGGCATATTTGTCAATGAACAGGTTGCCAATTTACAGATGTCATAAAACTCTCCTTGACAAAGCAATAGTCTGTTAATAGAGACACCCATGCTGAAACTCTGATAAGGGATATTTTATTAAGGCTGTGAGCTGATTTAAGGGTCTGCTCTTTGAGTTTGCAGATGGGAAGAAGAATATGCCTAATAAGACAAGGAGCTATAATCTTAATTCAAGACTGAGCAGGATTGGGAAACCTGTGGCGTTTTGTCAGATAACTGCTGGTCTCCAATATTTCAGGCTTTTCATCAGAGACCAGATGAATCATTATATGTTGGAGAATATATAATGCAGAATTATAGTAATGGGCTCTGTTCAAATGGATTGTAATGCTTCATTATCCACCGAAAGCAGAACGTTGCTTATTTTTCAGGGTTTTTTTTTGATTCAATTGCCATCATTTTAACCATGTTTTCCTGCTGTCTGTACCCAGTAATTTAGATTAAAAAAAAAAAAGAAAAAAAAAAACAACCTATGTAAAATGCTCGTTTTTTACCCAGGTTAAAAGCACTACTGTTTTCTGGTGACCTTGTGCAGGTCCAGCAGTGGAAAGCTGGTAAATACCACAAGGGAATACACTCTGTATCAGCTGGATGTTCTACTGGTGATGGAGCAGTCTACCAGTTCTACTGGTGATGGAGCAGTCGTGTGCCCATGAGTCACATCAGTGTGCTGTTGCTCTCTCTCTCACACTGTGTATACCTTAAAAGTATAGAAAATACCTGCAAGTTGGACTAAATATTAAGTAGTTTTAATTCTGAAATAGTTCCAGCAGTAGTGGAGCAGTTTTTACTTCTGGGGTTTAAAACCATGTAGTAGCATCCCATTAAATTGCTGCTAATGATGCCATGTTCATTATGGTGATGTCTGCTGATCTTGGTACATTTTTACTCTTACAGATATGATCTCTAACAAGTAAAAGGATAAAATCTGATTCTTCATTTGACAGGCATGCTGCAGTGCTTTTCCCAATTGACGCTGATGATTTTGTAAGCACAAAAAGAAAAGTCCAGGAGACAAAGTGAAAACTTCATTTTTTTTTCATCCGGAAAGACTTACTGAAGGGCTTATTAACACACAGAAATCTCTCTTAGTTCCTAAGTGATTTTTGCCTTATTTGATACATTCTTTCCTGCAAGATGACAAGATAACAACTCTCTGTTGTAACGTGAAATATTATGTTCCCCATTTACATATATATATATATATTTTACAGTTCTTTTCAAAGACCGTATCTCGTGGCTGTGGCTGAAAACTTTTTTGGATGGTTTCCTCAGCTTCTGAAGTGTCCAAAGCGAGAGATGCCCAGTCTATTTTGAGATTGCTCCTGCCATTATTAAAAATAACATATCACAAGTTTGAATAGCTGCTGCTGAAAGTGCAGCTTTGATAAAAGAACTAAAACTCTCAGGAGGAGGAGATGTGATCTACTGAGCTGCTGTGTATTTTATCAGTAGCATGCATTTACTCCTCCTTTTCTTTACAGCATAGGGTGAAGCTTAACTAAAGAAGAGCATAAAGAAAGGATTATTATGCAGAGGGTCTGAGCTTGGTCTCGTCAAGGACAAGTGGTAATGGCCCCTTTGAAAAGCCTGGGAGATGCTCAGCACCTTGGCCACACACCTCCTTGCCTTCTCCTCCTCCTCCTCATCATCATCATTGCAGAGCAGGAGGGAGGAGATGATCACAGGATCATCTCCAGCAGTGGTCATTGCATCCATGCAAGCGACTCCCACTCGTTTATTCATTTTAGCAGGACTGAGATTTGTCCCTGCTGTTTTCTGGGGAGAAAAAAAAAGCAGGCTTAGGATTTGGTTTGCTTCACCTTCGTGGACCCACTGTGAGAAGTTACTGTGCTGCACGTGCAGTCGCTCTGCCCGGCTTCCCTGAGGCTTTTGACATGGTGCCAGGAACGGTGACACTGCGCTGCTGTCGTGTGTCAGCTGCAGGACAGGGCTTCTGTGGCTGCCCAGGGTGCTGAAGCCGCAGGGTGCGTCACTTCCTTTGGATGCTCATGTTCCCATTCCTTCTTGGGACTTGCAGCTGGGGCATAGAAATGCCTGCTCGCAAACCGTGCTGGAGAAGGGGAAGCTGGAAAGATCAGCTTGCTGCAGAAATATCCCCACGGGGAATGAAAACCTTTGCCTGTGAAAGGTCACCAGCAAAGTGGCAGGAGAAACATGGAATTAGGTCACACAAGGGAAAAACATTCTAGCCTTTTATGCAGGATTTTTGTGCTGACAGGCCAGAAATCTCCAGCTTTGCATATATAAGTTGATGAAAATTGAGGAAATAAGATGGGCTTTTTTTTTTGCCCTGCAAATGGAACGTGGCCTCAACCTCTTTCCTTCTCTGGGGCAGGGCCATAGTGCTAGGCAGGCTCTGCTCTTTTCCTGGGGGCAGTTAGTAAGCAAAGCGTGTACTTCGAGGTGGGATATAATATTCTTTGTGTGTCTGCAAATTCGGAGATTACTTGCGGTTAAAACAAAGTCAAGCTCAATGTCACGTTATCCTCTGGTTTAATGGAAAAAAAATAATTGAGATCATCGCGGGCTGTGTTGGTTTGGGTGCCTGAAACAGAAGCAGCTTCCTTTTAATCTCCAGTAGCAATGGGCAGCCTCTCCCTCTCACTGAGTGTTCTCCACAGTATATAATCCCATCAGCGTAATGACCATGTGTCTCCTTCTCCATCACATTAGCACACGGGAGAGTCTCGGGCGATTTGTGCTGGAACGTGAGGGGACGTGGGACGTTCGCTGGGCTGCTGGGCTGGCTCTTGTGATAAACCTGCCTGTGTGAAGGAGCACAAGTGCGCGGGAGCAGATGCTCTGGTACTGCATCCTCCTTCCTCAGTGGGAATGAGGATGTTCCTGTTCAAAATGTCCCACTGACTCTGCTATGGAGAGTCTTTTTACTTATCATGCAGGAGACAGCAGAGGCTCCCAGCCTCTGCTCTGTTAAAGTCAACACATTAGAGTCACGATGTGATGGTTTTTCTCCCAGGTGTCTCTCCCATCAGTATTAACTGTCCCCCTGCCATCCCTGTGGCAGAGTTATTTCCTCTTCCAATATGCAGCACTTGTTTGATGCCCCACTCAACCTTTGTTGCTTAGCAGTAAGAAAAGCTTTAGTTTGTGTAAATGCACTGAAATGAGCTGGATATAGTGCTAAATGGACATGTTTATTGATTGCAACTCTTGGGTTTTTGTTATTGGGGGAGATTAACTAGCAAAAGCTGTGAATGAACACAGCTTGACCGTGTCCCTGTCTGCCCCAGGGTTCGACGAGCTGCACGCGTGCGCCGACCCCGGAGCGCCCGAGCACGGCTACAAGACGCCCAACGCCGGCGTCTTCTTTGAGAGCGTCGTGGTCCGGTTCCACTGCCAGGAAGGGTACCGGCTCAATGGGACCTCAAAAAAACTCTGCGTGAGACACTTTAATGGCTCCCTGAGCTGGAAGCCAAGCGACAAACCTGTGTGCCTACAAGAAGGTAAGTCCGTTTTGTTGAGCAGTTTGTCAGTGCCGGTTGCGCTTGCTCCTGCACGTGCCATGGCCGTGTGTCCCAGCCCCAAACCCCCGAGGCTGGATGGAACCCCTTTCACAGGATCCTACTTGGTACATTTTTGAGTTTTCCATCCATAGTTCCCGTCCGTCCATCTTATCCATCCGTTAAGTACACCGTGAGAAGTGATGTGTGCATGTGTGTGTTGGAAGGGCCATAAGGGAGCCTCAAGAATAAAAAGATAAAACATTTCTCCTTTAGTTGGTTACATGTTGATGCAGAGAGGAAAAACAGCCTCTGGTATCAATAACCTGTTTGTAACTATTTGTTAGAGCTGTCCGCTTGGTATTCCTTTCGCTAATATCTTACTGGGAAAATGTCATTAATTTCCATCGCTACTAAACCTGCTAACCAGGGGATTTGAACAACGATTCTTCTATTACGTGTGCATAATTCATGTAGGAGAATCAAATATGCATGGGCTGCAGTCATTTAGAGTCGTAGCAGAAGTTGACTTTGAGATGATTCAGAGTGTTGTGCCATAAAACAACTTGGTTTTTAGTGTGTTTCATTTTTGAAAGTGTCTCTGGTTTTAAGGAATTAGGATATTACCTTACTTTAGTCTTCTAGGTTTGAAAGAAACAAGATTAGTTTTAATATTGTGAAAGTAAATTTTGTCCAAAATGTGTTCAAACAAGCTATGCATTTCACCAAGTGTATCAAAACAATAACTTATTATTTACATCATTTTATTTTTGGTCTACAGGACTATTAAAAACAAGGGACTGTTGATGAAAAGCACTAGTTAAATCAAGTGTGCATGTTTCAGTGTTGGAGCTTCTCCATTGAAGTCATTAGCAATTTTTCTAAGTGCTTTCGGGGTGGAGCAAGATAAATTCTATGTCTGGAGGTTTTCCATCATTTAAATGAAAAAAAAATATGGACTTTATTCCAAAGCAGTAGTCAAAGACTCATGTGGCTCATAACCACACTAACTTTGCAGGGTGTGTGGAAGATCTGCAAGTGTTTGCTGATGGTGACGGGGGTGTAAATAGGAGAACCTAGTACTTATGTCCAGAGCAGGTGCCAGGGATGGGGAGCACCCATCCAGTGCACAGGCACGAGAGGGGCAGCCCTGAAGAGTCCCCTCTGGGAAAGCAGTGCATGAAATATTTGAGAGTGTCCAGAGCAGGATGGTAGGAAGTGTGTGGTCATTCCGGTAGCTGCAACGTTGATTGGAGAAGTCTTGGTAAAATCAGGCCTCATGGGCAGGTGGGAGACCATGGGACTGTGGCGGATGCTGTCTTGTGGCACACGCTGAGATTACAGCTGCTTTAGAGGATGTAAAGGCAGCCTGGAGCAATGACCCCTGCTTTGTTTTACACTGCCTGATGGAGCAAAGGTTAAGTCCATGTCTATGCTCTTAATGATATAAAGGTTAAGTCCAAGTGTATAAGAACAACGTTCAGCTTGGAGCTTTTCTGGGACCCAAGACCACAGGCTCAAGGATGAGTATAATGAAGGAACCTGGTCCACTGAAAAATTAACCAACGATTACGCAGAGGTCAGAAAGGGATGATAAGGTGAGATGGAGTCAAATTCAGCTGTTGTGCCCTACAGTGCCAATGGGACAAATACTCATTTGATATTCGGTGAAGTGACCGAGAGAGTCTCCTCCGTGAAGTAACCAAGAGAGTTTCTTGAATCAGTCTCTTGCCAAGGAGATGCTTAAAATTAAGGCCATACTGTTTCCTCTGATGCCATGTGAAGGATCTGGACTCGAGGACCTCATTTTAACTCTGCAGGCAGAAGGATTAACAGGACATTTTTGTTACAGTAAATAACCCGATGTGAGCTGATAAAGCAAGAGTGCCATCTTCTAGCCCATTGCTTCAGCCACTTGGAAGGGAGGCAAGGGCATCTCCAAAGAAACAGCCTGATGCTTTTAAATATAATGTCTATGAGATTCATTTCTTCTACTGTAGCCACCTGTTGTAGGTATCATTTTTTCTGACCTAATAGTTAAGAAAAAATACATGTAGCATGACAACAGAAGAGTATGTCCCACCTTGGGGCTGGAGCTTTAGAGAAAAGCTATAATACTTGTACATTTTTTAACAGATATCTTCTGAGAAATAGTACCTGTGTCATCCATTGCAGTAGTTAAAATAGGCTTTAATATGCTTTCTTCAGCCCTCTTCCCTGTAACTCCCACCCATCAAGTGGAAATGTGGATGATGTTTCTGATCACAAGACCATCAATAACAAAACTGCTATTAATGTTGGCCTGATTAGCACCCGATTGAGGCAGTTTTAAAAGAGAAAGGAATTGGAATATGAGCATGTGATGGGTAATGTGACAACAGGTGCTGAAGAGACAGTCACTGATTTACAGTACTGAGCACTTGAAAAGAATTGCGAGTCGGCTGTCTGATCAAGCCAAGCACTTAAGCTTGAGTGTAACTCTAATTACGTGATTAGTCATGTTCAAGTTCTGTACTTAAAATTAAGCGTGCACCATTTTATTTTATTTTATTTTATTTTATTTTATTTTATTTTATTTTATTTTATTTTATTTTATTTTATTTTATTTTATTTTATTTTATTTTATTTTATTTTATTTTATTTTATTTTATTTATTTCAGGAGTTGGACCCTGATCTAGGATTTACTGAGGCAAGTGCATAGGTACTTCACTGACTAACAGAGCTTTCCTCAGGTACTATTAAAAACTGCTAGGATTTAGCAATAAAGAGAAAAAAAATCTATTTAGATGATAGAATTATTTTTTGTTGTGAGTGTAAAACCCAACCATTGATTCCTATGAAATGTGAGTCCCAGGTTCAATGGCAATCCATGAGACTTAAGAATTCAAGTGCTTTCCAGAATCTGGTGCTCTTGTGGCCTGGGAGCAGCAGGTCCTGAGGCTCGAGCACAGCCGTGAGGGAGCAGTTTCAGAGTGATTGCAGCAGCATTCGTGGTTCTCTGCTCTCCTGTGACATAAGAAAAAGTCATCTCTGCAGCAGTTGCATGATGATACGGACAGAAATTTGCACTGAGTGATGGTGAACTAAGTTCATGTTCTAGCCCTTGCTATCTAGCCATCATGAGATGAAGTTTTGTGTTTTATTTACTCATTTAAGGCAGAAGCAGTTGCTGTGTTTACTGTGGTGTACTACACGTGGCTCTGGTACCATTCCAGTGTCTGTAAATGTCAGATACTGCCATCTGGGTGCTTAAAATATTCATTTTATAGTAGAACTAGAATTACTGAGCTGGAGCATCGAGAACGCTCAATACTTGCAATTCATTTGAAGTTAATTTCAGGGGGTTGGATTCAATAATGGATAGTTGCATATAGTTTTATATCTAAAAGTACCTATAATTGTTTTTATCTGTTTATTAGATCAATCCCTAATGGCAAAATAATCCCATTTATGATATGAACTGTCACCCATTGTGGAATGTAATTGATTTAAAAACTAACTGATTTACCTGGAGATCCTACTCCCATCAGTTTGATTTTATAGATCTGTCCTTTCTAGTTAAGAGGCAGGAGATTTTACATGCCAGTACAAGGATGAAGTTGCAGGACTAGGCGCTTGGTAAATGCACTGTCAGAATGTGCTGTGCTTGGAGTTATATTCTTGTTATATTGTTGGAGTTATATTCTTGGGTTGATCTACAGCATGTGCTTGCAACTCCATCATGTCTAATGAGGTTATGCACATAAATACCAAGGCTCGGAGGCAGGAATTTCCCATTCACTGTTTCAGAGCAGTATGTCAGGTTGTTCACACTTTAACCTGTCTTCTCCCACTGTGATAATGTGGCAGCTGAGACTGTTGCTGCTTTTGGAGGCCCTGGGATGCTGAATCCGAAGGCACAGCCTGCCTGAGGTTGGCAAAGTGAGCTAGGAGTAGTGCCCCTTCCCAGTCAGGAACCTTGGAGGAGCCTCAGAGGCGTCCTCAGCTTCCATTTCCCACTGGATGACAAACCATCGGGGAAGGTTTGGCATCCACAAAACGATGCTACTAACACAGCGGTGTGAACCTCAGATGAAATTAAGAAATAAACGATATAAAGCATTCGTGCTGACCTTTAAGAGGGTGAGGTCATGTCAGGTGAGCTGTCAGCGTGTTCTTCACACGGTTTCTGTCCTCCCGCCTCCTCCTCGCCAGCCCTTTCCACACCGTCAAGCAGACGTGGTGCCTGGATGCCCTTGAGCCGCTCCACAGCGAAGCGTGGAGACTGGCCGGGGCGAGCGGCGGTACCCGCTGCGGGATGTGGGATGCTGCACCCAGCGCCGCGGGGAGGAGGAGCAGGTTCACAGCAAGGACCTGCCTTTGGCAGCCCCGTTTTGATATTCACGCAGTTAGATACGAGCCCGTCGTGTAAAACTGGCCTGGGAGCACCGCAGGAGCAGGAGCTGCCTCCTGCCTGTCCTCAGCAGAGCCCAGAGTAGCAAGGACCACGGTGACGTGTTCAGCTAAGAGCATGCCCAAGTATCATACTAAAGCCTGGCTAAATGCAACGTATTTCGGGGTGTGTGGGGGGAGGAACCCAAAAAACCTACAATGTGAAGGCACAAAGGGAAATAGGTTTCAGCTGGGGAAGCAGCATGTTCCCTCTCTGCATCTGTCAACTGTAGTGGTTCACAGGATAATAGATCACCTTGCTTGCCTAAATAAAGAAATACAGTACGAAATATATTTTTATTAGGAGGCCACCTGTGCTATGCTAAATCACAGCTTATCTTGCTTGGAAGCTGTGCTGCTGACAAATAAGCTGTGTGAAAGCAAGCTGCTGCTGCTGCTTTACTCCGTGCGTGCTCATGGTAATTGGTAAAAACAAGGTCAGAGTCACCTCTACCTCTGGGAACAGGTAACCCTGGAATTTGCCTAAACTTTCTCTCCTATGCCAGTCTCAAGGGACTTGAGAAACCTCTCTGTCTCTTTTATTTTAATTTTTAATTTAATGCAAGTTTTGCAAAAACGGTATAAAACAGGTTTAAAATGTCATTACTTTCTGATTTTCATTTGAAATGTCATGTGGCTTTTGATGCCTGTAAGTTTTTATTTCAATACCCTGGATGGGCTGCTGGCAGGTAATTTCAAGTGCATTTTTCCAACATTCTTTTTTTTTCCTCCCTTCCTTTTAATTGTACTTTACATTACTGAGCAGGATTGGATTTGAGTCCCCTGGCCCACTCCTTCGTATCTTCTCGCCTTTCTCTCTGTTATTCAGTGTTGGCAGAGTTGTTAGTGGCCCGAGGGCGCGCTGTGCTGGGAGCTGGGTAGGCCCTGGCATACGTGCTGGATTTTCCTTCTGTCTCTTGTTGCTCCATGTGGAGTTTCCTTTGCTCCTTGTGCCGTGTCTGCATTTTCATCCTTTCTTTTGTCCTGTCTTTAGCGCTGTCAGAGTTTGTCTTCCCGTGGGCTTTCCTGCTGTTACACTGGGCAGTGTCATTTGCTCAAGTAATGACTGGAAAGAGAGAATGGAAAATAGCCCTTCTAAACACTCTTAATTCTGTCTGTTGAAGAAATCCGGGAGAACCAATGTTATCCACTTACAGCACCAAACAGTAGACTGGGCAGCTGATGTTTACCTAGAGGAAAGGGCATATTAAGCAAAATGCATTTCCTGCAAGTGGCTTAACCCGAGCAGCCATGTGAACTGGTAACTTTTGCTGAAGCTCTTGATTGCTGAAATTGCTGAATAGCTAGCTGTGTTTTTTTTTTTAATTAAGTTAATATTTTGTTTTATGAAGTCGCAGATTGCCTTGTTCCACATGTTGAAGATGCAGAGGTTCGTAACAAGACGTACAGGACTGGCGATAAGCTCATAATCAGCTGCCACGACGGCTTCCAGATCCGTTACCCTGACTTAGACAACCTGGTTTCAGTGTGCCAAGACGATGGGACATGGGACAATCTGCCCTTTTGTCAAGGTTTAGTACACCAGAACATCCTCTTTTATAGCTCGTGCATCTCCTCGTAGTTTGCTGTTCTGCTTTTTTCTGCAGCTGTAAGGACATCAGCCTTCTAAGCACCCATGCAGTATTGGAATAGTGCTAACTTACCTAGGATTTCCCCTTCCCACATTGCTCACTGCAGGAAAGAAGATGCCACCCTCTCCACCTACTTATACTTAAAATGTTATTTCTCTATTTTTTTTTTTTTTGCTATAATGTGTCTAAAATTTGTCACAAACACTTTGCATTTTGAAAATAAACCTAGGCTAAATTCTGACCAGAAATTCAGCAAAAGATCTTATAGAGAAATAGTGGTTTTGGACCAATTAACAGTGGAAAGGACTGCAGCTTCCATGGACCTCCGCTTGCCCCGTAGCAGAGCCAGAATCTGTTCCCCTTTAGACCCATAGTTGCTGCCTGACACTTCTGGGTTTGCACATCCCTTGCTGCTACTCAGCTGCCTTTAAAACCGCTTTTAAACTGCTTTGACAAATAGATGCAGTGATAGCAGAAGTCCCCAACTCTGCTGTGCCGCATCCTGCGAGGTGTCCCCGCAGGAGGGTCCTGCCAGGGATCCTTAGGGATCCCGTCCTTAGGGATGAACACTGCTGTAAGGCAGCTCCTGTTCTCCTCATAGCTTTGTGGCATTATTTGTTATTCCCTGATTGCCAGCCATCTTCCCTAAGCATGGTTATTAATATTGAAAATCAACAGTATCAATGAATACCAAGAGGCTCGTTTCTAAGGATAGGAGGAAAGTGCTTTTTATTTTTATAGTACAAACTGTTTATCTAAATCTCATCTCGAAACAAGCTCAGAATACAGGTGGATAACGGGTCACAAAGTGATGTCATCTGCTACGTTCCCTCTTGTTCCTCCTCCGTACTGCACCAAACAGTGGCTGGTGACCGTATAATGGTCAAGGATCAGTAATGCCCATGGTACAAACCCCACGGAAGTAAAACAGGTTCATTCCCAGGTAGCCTCTGACCACTTTTAAAGTTACTGGTGGTGAGAGGTCCCTTCTTTTAACCAAATCCAAGCCCACTTCCAGGGTTTCTCATGTGAGTACTTAGAGCAAGTTAGAGCCCTTCAGACTTCCTTCGAAATCATTAATTCCACCTGCAAATCTTACCCTGTTGTGCGCCCTTTGGCACAGCAGCAGATCTAATATTAAAGCTGGCTTATGTGACACACTGTTTAAGAGGGGAGCTGTAACTCATGGTTTATATAAATGCCAATCTTTATTTATTAAAGGCTTTGCCTCAGAGCAAAGCTGCCATCTGCCGAAGTGGCAGATGTTTGTTCAGCAAAACCCCATCGTTTCCAGGAAAAATGCCTCGGATTTGCTGCGAGTGGGCCCTGTGATAGTGGCATTAAAGGCATCTCTAAGATGTAGAAGCATCTGAGGCTGGACCTGTGTGTCCGAGGGGGCCGTGGCAGCCGTGCCCTTGGTGCGGAGCAGTGAACAGCGTCGTGCTCCTCAGCTTAGGGACGGGGCAGAGCAAGGTGTGTTGAGACGACTCCACCAAGTGCCTCATAATAAAAGATGCCTCCCTCTTCTTAATTTGCAGGTTGCCTGCGGCCCCTGGCTCTTCCTCATAGTTACGTTAACGTGTCGGAGCGGGAGGCCTCCTTCCCCGTGGGAGCAGTGGTCAATTACCAGTGCTTCCCCGGCTACCGCCTGGAAGGGGCCGCGCTCCTCCAGTGCATGTATAACCTAATCTGGTCAGATAGCCCACCTAGGTGCCTTGACGTGGAAGGTAAACCTCTTCTTGTTGCTTCCTTCTGCTTCGGAGCTTGCAAGTTTTGCTGTGCCTTTTTGCTTTGGTTTTAACTCGGGGCGGCCTTAAGGTGCAGCGTTTGCACGGGCCGTGCCGCGCGTGTCCATAGCTGCTCGTGGCTCCTACAAAGCGTGTGCTCCAGGGGTGTCCTGAGCATGAGGGCTGGGGTTATTAACAGCTTTGCCTGCAAAATGCAAGTTCTTTGCTGCTTTTATAATAAAAATATGGTGGGAATGCACATTCACGAGCAGATGGGCTGAGTATCTCTAGCTGCGAATATAAATCCACTTTCAACCCAAATAATACTCTGTACTGACTTATTTGGGGGTGTCAGGGTGCAGACATTGCTCAGTGTCTCGTGATGTTGCATTCTTGAATATTTGTTGGCCCTCGGGGTAGTTAACCTTCAAGAAGGATTTGCAGCAAAAGGGGCCGAGTTATGTATGAGCTGATGGATCTGAGCCACAAAGGCTAGAGGTGAAGGCTGCCCCTCCAGCAAGGGCAGTCCAGGACTGTAGCTGAGTGTGGGAATGTGGGGATATTGCCATGTATTTGTATTTGCATTCCATACATCTAAAACAAAGGTACCAAATGGACTGCCTGCTCCATATGTCAGCACATCCCTGTGAACTACCTTCTGCCATCCTCACAGCACATCTTGAATGAAACATCCCAGGAGGTTACCAGAATCCAAATACACGCTTTATGCTCATGCCCCTAAAAAGAGTATGTTTGTGCTCTGTTCTAGCCTATATGCTAGATATCTATATGTAGCGTTTAGTAAAAGCAATTATAGTGATATATCTACTGCTTATGTCACTTCGCTGAACGCTGAGCATTCTTGGAGTGCAGGAATTTGCCAGCAGCATCAACAAAGTGAGACATGACTCGAAAGTAATAAAATGATTCATATTTTTAATTGACAATTAAATTTTCAAAATTCAAAAATGCCTCTGCAATTTCCGGATGAGGTAAGAGCAATGGTATTTTTTTTTATTGGTGAGCACACCATGAAAGTTTAAGCTTAAATCAACTCTCTGTAATCCATTTTTCAGAGGGTTTATGTGTTGTTTTTCTATAACACAGAAAATTAAAACGTAAAATTGTTAGAAAGGCCTTGTTAGAATTAATCAAAGCAGTATAACTATTAGGCAAACTGAATACAAATCAGGAAAGTAAGAAAAACACAGAAACTCAAGCATATGAATAGAAGATGTTAAATGTGAGCATTTTTCCTTCACTTAACGCAGGTGAAAGCCCCAGCAGCCATTCCTGCTCCTGGCAAAATACCTGGGAAAATTCAAAAATTCATTAACTTTAATAGGAGCAAGACGAGGTCTCTCATCTGTCTTACTTGTGTTAAAATGTCTTTTTTTTTTCAGTACCTTAAAATATGGTTCAAGACTTATTGCCTGTTTTATCTTTTCAATAAGAGGCCAGCAGCTGCTAGCCCCAGGTCAAGGTGCTGGCCAGTGGCCCCAGAGCTCGTCTGCTGATCTTAGGATCTTTGCCCTCAGAAAAGAATATTTTTCTGATAATTAAAATCAGAACCAACCTCAGTCCAGGCAGGTTGCAGCCAGCCCTGCAAAGCCAGGCGGTCGCTTCACCGAAGTGGCTATTTCCAGACAACTTGCTGCCCATCAAGCAGATAGGGACGGCTCGAGCTCAGATGGACGAGTATTCACTGCTGTGAGATCCCCTTCTTCCCCTTTGTAACTTTGCTGAATTTACAGCATTCAGGTTGGTTTTTGAGTGTCTGCCTCAAGCTGAATCATTTGGGCCACTTCAGCTGAAGTGGTTCAGATATTTCCAAGAACAGGGTTAGAGGAAATTGTGCTGTTTTGCCAACATTAGAAATTTTTGCAATCATTTAGATGCACCTTAGCATTGAACTTTCTTTTCCTTTAATTCTTTGATTCACATGTTCTACTTAAGTTCTATTGTCATGCAGAACTTTTCTGAATTTCCTTTTATGCTGAAACTTTTAAACATATCTAAGAATAATATATAAAAATCTAAGGAAAATGTCAATTTATTTATTAATATTATTTTTACAGTAACAATTTAGGGTTAACGATCCATCCATAGAAGGTATTGTGAGTTAGTTGTACTTTCTGTAAAATCAGATGCACAAATAATGAAAAAAATCACTTTTAATTTGAGAAAATTATCATATGAGATATAAAAATTGTACTGTAGTTTACTGTATGTAGAGTAAACTACAAATACAAGTAAATCCTGGAGAGTTAGGTGTGAATACTTAGTAGAGGTTTAAAATGGTTATTATAAACCTGGAGGCAGATGCTAAAAGAGAAGGTTGATAATTTATTGCATGGAACGTGGCAAGTAAAAAGCAGTAAGGAGCAGGGTAGCACTACAGCTGAAATGCCACATCCACTTCATATTTCAAAATGTAGCAGTTCACACTTTCTAGCCTGTTGCAGGGCTATTCTAGAACTGCATCACTATATAAAAATTGCCAAGACCAAAGACTTTCATCAACACCGAGCTCTAAATCTGATAAACCACACCCTCGAAATATTTCAAATTCTTGCTGAAATTTTGTGATGAAATTCTGATATAGCAGCACACTGAGAACAAAAGACAAAGTCTGTCTGCAGTCAGTTTACATCCAGAAGTCTTTATTCTCTCTTTATTCTAAGTGAGCAATCCTAAGCCTGGGATATTGTGTGTTAGCACAAATGGATTTCTCTCTTCCTGTATTTTTGTTGGCATTAAGAAGATCTCAGATAAATTTCAACATGACAGACCGATGTGTATGCCTGGGCAGCATAATGTTGGTGCATCAGATCTCCAGCAGATAAAAATCCTGCAGAGGGACCAGAGGACAGCAATAAAAGCAAGTGGTGAAATGCTATAGTAGGAAGAAATGAAGTGAGGTATATGCCACGACTCTGCTCTGTGCTTATAGCTGTTCAGTGTGCATGCAGGAGAGAGAGCAAAGTAAATACCACAAGGCAGCACCCAGGTCATCCAAGTTGAGTTAATGTAAGATTGATCAATAGCCTTGGTTTAAGTTGCTGACGTGAGTGGATTTTCAGGCTGTTCTCGCTGCCTAGAGCCATATGCTCTGGAAATGACAACCCGCAGTAAATCCTGAAGTAGCTGCAGCCAGGAATAGCTGTGAGCACCTGCATGTTGGCAGACCTTTCCTTTGGTGACACCTTCACCTTCATGGCCAAAGGATGAAGTAGGCTCATGGTCTTTTACTCTGGGGTGACCAAGAGTCTTAGAAGGCTGATGTGATGAAGTAACTTAAAAGGAAATATCCCAATACCTGCCATTTCCAACAGATATATTTTGAGGTGAAATGGAAAGAAAGCAAGAAAAGATTTTGAGACAGTGATATACAACAGTGGTCACCTTACAGCTCTGCTTTTAAGGGGTGAATGGTTTGAAGAACAGTCTTCAATCAGAAGATGCTGTTTGAAGAAGATAAATACTCTTATGTTTCTGAGTGAATTTTCCCTTTTTGCATTGCGGAAACCTTCTTTGATCTTGCCTTGATCTTATGCACTTGTTCATAGTTTTCCAAGAAAGGCAACAGAACGGCGACACGTAAATGATCTGTTTCTGCTTGATGCACAGGACTATTGGTGTAAATCGTCATTTTACACCCGCTCTGTTGCCTGTGAATCCTTCAGGAAGTCCTTAGCATTTCCAAAATTAGCTGAGCTCTTTTATGTAGCCCGAACTTCTGCCCCAAACTTTCACGTCAGCTGCCAGATGCAGGTAGAATTTTACCTGCAGAGTTCAAAGTATGCTGAGGATTGGATGGGGGGAGCAGACAAAATTTCCTCCCAAGGCCTGCTCTACAGTTTTAATCTTTTATTATATCTGGCACAGCTCCTCTGAAAGGAAAAGCACAATATGTTTTCTAATGTGAAAGCAAAATATCTCTGTGCCTCATGGACACGTCCATTGACTTTGCTTATTGCAGTCAGAGAAGCTCGTATACAAGTGGGGGGAACTGTAGCTACGAAGTCTCTGCCTCAGAAAGTCTCCTTGGGATATACATAGTTTTTAACTTTCAGTCATAGGAGTCAAAGTTTCAAATGTGACTGTTTCACCAAACAGTTTAGTCAAACACCTTCTGATTAGGCTAAAAATCAGTACTCTTGTGGGACTCCATAGTCTTGTAGGTTGTTGTTTGTGCTATTATGGTGCTCATAGTTTTTTCCTTTTTTTCCTCCTGGTCTCAGTTCATTGGGAATGACTCCCTGTGTTTTTCCTTCTCCTGAGTGCTATAGTTTGATTTCTTCAGCCTACAGCTAAGCCATAGGACACAGCTCTTCTGGATCTGGCACCTTTCACAAGGAGCTGGCTCCAGACTCATACCCATCTCGGGTCTCAGAAATTAAGCTGAGTGCTGGTCTCTAGTTCTCAAACTCTTTGAGGGACCATCACTGATTATAAAGTCAGTAATTCATTATAAACAGAGGAGAGCAACCTAGGGCAGAGTGATGAAGACAACTAAAATGGTATCTTCTCTAATGGAGACTGTGGACCTGGCCCTCCACTGCTGCAGGCTCATAATCCAGTTCTGTAGTTTAAATAACAGCTTCACTTTTTAACTTACAATTTATGGGAGAAAGATCACTCGGGATGTGCTTCACTGTGTGCATTTTGCCAAGATCTGCATTTGAAGATGCAGATCTGGGCATGAGGAGCAATGTTGCCCGGGTGGTCGCGCTGCTGACGGTGGTTTCATGGCAGATGACTGAGGATGAGTCTGAGATGTCCATGGGAATTCAGCTGGGGGAACTGCAAAACCCACTCTATAATTTGTACCTATGGGAGAAAGGAAGCTCTGTGCAGGATAAATGACTGTAAATCACTTTCTGTTTCCCTTTAGTAATTAGCTAATGATAAGCTATTTATTAAAATAGGCTTGGAACTAGTTTTATAATGTCCCACTTAGGCTCATGCAGCTGGTATGAGTGATAACAATTTGTAGCAAGTTGGCGTTTGTCAGAGCTAGGAAAGAGAAGAGATTTTTCATAAAAACTTAATTATTGAATTCATTTCGTAGTTTCTGCAAGGTGAAAAGTGCTTCTTACTGTGAACATCGGAAAGGTTTATGGTGCTATTGCAACCGATAGAAAATTAGGGCAAGTTTGTCCTGGGGGGAGAGGAAACAGCGTGGAGTCAGGAGACCAGGTTATATTTCAAGCTGCCATTGAATTTATGAATGGTCTAGATGTTTTTGCTTAACTATTAAGTATTTGTTTTTCAGTTGTTTGTTTGTTTGTTTGTTTGTTTGTTTGTTTTTCAGAAGAAAAATATGTAGATGGCATTGTGAAGGTTAAGTAATTGGGGACTGAAAAGAACTTAGAAATTACTGGTCAAAAGTTGAAGATTTTGAATTATTCTTGCTGTAGGATTTCAATGAATAAAACCAATAACATTTGCTGGCAACTTCAGGGTTCAAAATAATCATCCTGCGTCTCCAAGTCATGTCTGCTATCAGGATTAGCAGCTTACTTCATATAGCAGTGGACACTTAGATGTTTCCGTTGTTGCCTTAATTCTGGTGCTACTCTTGCTATTTTGGTGTGGGGGTAATGAGGACAATTTCTCACAGCTGACTTTTCAAACACAAATTCTGACCTGTCCTAGTGCAGCCCCAATCTGTACTCGCTCCATTCACAACGCTGGCAGCATCTGTTATAGAAATGCACTGTTGATATATTGGTGTTCGTGTAGGAGGATGTGCTGGGGAGCCACAGGGAGCCTTTATTGGGTCCCCTGCCCCATTTATCATGTGTGGGAGCTGAGGACGTCTCGTGCACTCCAGCTGGGTATGTCCATCTCAGCAGCGTGTACCCAAACTGGTAGCAGGAACATAAAGCTAGCCAAGTAGAAGAACAATCTGAAGACTGAGGACTCCCATGTGTTTCCCCCAGAACACTAATTTGGAAAGTGAATTTGGAAGAAAAGATAAATTCCACCTGCTTTTCTATTGCCGTCTTCTTCCCTCCACCAGTTCCTTTGCCATTCTTAGCAAGACCAATGCTGTATTTAATCAGTAATCTGCAAATGACTCACAATGATGCACAAACACCTGTGTGATGCTCTTGCTGAAACAGCCTTGATAGCTGCTTTGGCCCAGGCTGATGTGGGATGTGGCCTTGGGTTGTGGCAGCTGCAGCTCCCAACACAAAGCTCAGGGCCCTGGCTATGGGCAGTGTTTCAGGTAGGACATACTCAGTCATCTTTGGTGACCCAAGTCTCCTCTAGCCTGACGTGGGTTCTCTGCTCTTCCTGCAAGCACTTTTTCATTTTTTCATGAAAAACAGTCAGAGAAGAAGGCCCATGGCTTATCTCGCAGGAGAGGCCTTAGCTGCAAATGCTGCTAGGAGTAGTAGGGAAACGACCTCACATCAAATCAAGAATTCCTCCCTTCAACTTCTTTGAGTAAGCGTAGTGCTGGGCATCCCAAGAGGGATCTGTTTGCCCTAGGAACACACTTGTTCTTTCTTTTTTGATTAAACACTCAGCTTTTGCACAAAAATGTTGTGCTATAAAGTGCCTGTAAGTCTCCCCCAGTAAAAATAAATCCTTTACAGCCAGTGGTCAATTGCTCTATAAAGGCTGATTCTGAGATCTGCTAGGATCTAAATCCCTAGCAGACACTATGTGATTTAATGTCCCTCCCTCTGACAGGCTCCAGAGTTGAGCATACATATGTGGGGTCCTCTAATGTTAGCTGCCAGAAAGTGCTATTGAATTGCCAGTGTGGGTGCTGTCATTGGCATACTAAAGTCTGAGAAGCTTTATCAAGTGAATGAAACCTGTTGGCACTAAAGAAATAGTGTCCTGTTTGGGAACAGCACCTAATTTCTTTCAGCTGTAAGAAATTTCTGAAGTAGATTTCATTTTTGCCTGTGTTTGCTTATTGCTCATATTGCTGTTGGCTTTGACAGTGAAAATGCACTTGTCAGAGACACTTTCATTTTAAGTTGTTTCTGATTATTTTCATTTTTGAAGAGGGATGCATTTGCCTGAGGTCTGTGCTGTGTAGTGTCTAACGGCAGTAAGGGCTGATCACTGAGAAGGCTTGAGCTTTAACTTCCCTGAGTGAAATTCAGTGGTCTCAGGTTTGCTAGCTGAGTTTTAGGCCATATTGGACCTGGCATATTCCTTTAATAACTAGTGTCTTAAAGGGTATCAAACATTCTTGACAGGTAGCAGGCACACACAGTCTAGAGAGCTGCAGAGAACTTGCATGACCGCCAAATGCAAGGTGATTATCAGCTGTAGGGACCTGACCTGCTGAGATGACTGCTCCTGCACTGCAAATCTCCTGCCTTTGGGGAGGCAGGAGTGCTCTGCAGCCCCCAGCCTCGCTGTTAACCATCTCACTTCTCTGGGATCCAAACTAAGGCCACCTAATGGCTCTCCTCCCATTGACTTCAAAGGCTATTGGGCCGGGCTGCTGGTGGAAATGGAGCAGGTTGCATGGTGCTCCAGACAGGCTCCTCTGTGGCTGTTCAGGCTGCAATTCGTCTGATTTGATTAGGAAAAGAAAGCTCTGAAATGAGGGTTTAGTGACTATTAATCACTGTGCTTGCAGAGGGACCCAACTGCCAGTTTCCCTTTGTAAACTGGAATTCCTTAAATGGGATTAATATGTAATTCAGAGGCAGTGGGGAGATACCCCAGGTGAGTGGAAACCCCTGACCCTGACAGCAGCAAGGAGCAGAATCTCAACTGAGCTCAGCTCCTTCTGTTTTAAACCTGCTCCATTGCATCTGCTATTCATTAAGGACTTAATAACAAAGCTGTCATCAGAAGAAAAAAAATATAACTTTTCTGTTTCATTAATACTTCTAATTTGTGACTAATGCCCTACAGATCTGTAAAGCAGTACTTACAAAGGCTTCCAGACAGCACTCACACACTATCGTTGCCCTTTAGATAGGGAGGGTGTTAGTGGAAGAGGTGGCACCCGTTTCCAGCATGAGGACCATGTTCTGCACTAACGTTCTTGTTTTCAGGTTTTATAAAATACGTCTCCCACTGGTAAATATGCTGCCTGCCCCGGTATATCTGGGTTGCATTTTTCTAATCTGATTGGGGATGTGTCACTCCAGAGCTGATCCACGTTGCTGGCAGACCGATCCTGTGGCTGATTTCCACCAAGGAGACTGCTTTTTTGGGGGCCCTTCAGGGCGTTAACAGGCCGGGCGCTTGCGAGGGGCTGCACATTGGGCCAGCTCCTGGGTCCTGCCCAAATCGGCTGCGAGGAAGGGACATTGAGGTGGCTGCCTCCCTTTGCTTGCTGGCTATTCACATCGATCATAAAAATAGAGCAGGTTTCCTGGCAATAGGACAGAACTGTTGCTTCCACTGTTTTTTTTTTTTCTTTTTAATAGAAAAATTCTCTCTGATATGGACAAAAGGTGTCTTTGCTGCTCTTTTGGTGTCACACCTTTGCCCTGTTCTTAGGAATTGTTTTCACTTTTGAGTTACTTCCCGCCAAAATATTTTTCTTTCCTCTGGGTCTAGAGCCACTGGAAAATATGCCGAGTATTGAGGATGTGAATCTTTCTGTGAATTACTTGCTGTGATTTCAAGTTATTATTAAGCCTTGCCCGGGAAAATGCAAACAAACCCATGGCTCCAGGGGATGGGGAGCAGTCATCGCTGCGCATTGTAATCAGCTGCTCTTGAAGATTCATTTAATGTCTTGTTGTGCAGATTTTTTTTTTTATGAAATGCATTATTCATGTAACAAGCTTCACAGGGGAAAGCAGCTGAGTCGTAATTCCCGGGAAGGCTCTTCCTTGGAGAAGTGGCATTTTCATTATTTAAATCAGTGCAGTAGGTCCTCACGGCGCGCGGGAGGCAAGAAGTGATGGGAACAGCCTGCAGATGGGGCACCGATCCAGTTACTTGCTCAGAAGGGAAATAAAATAATCCACATCACCAACTTAAGCCCTTTTTGGGTCAATATGTAACCACTTAGAAGTGATAGTACTGTGGGTTTGTTTTTTTTTTCCGCTGTCTATGTTAGGAGCACATAACAAAATAGGGATCCACTAGCACTTACATAGCAAAACAGTTTTCTCTTTTATAAAAACGCTGATAAAAACGCTGGTTTTGAACAGCTTTACCCACTGCCATTTCCTAGAGATGCTTCCCTCAGTCCACTGTTTAGTTTGCCCGGCCTCTTTTACCCACTTCGATGACATTTTCTCTCCTTTTCTGCTTCTCCGTGTGCCCAAGTGTGCCCCCTGCCTCCGATGGTGGCCCACGGAGACTACATCTGCCACCCGCGGCCGTGCGAGCGCTACAACCACGGCACCGTGGTGGAGTTCTACTGCGACCCCGGCTACACGCTCACCAACGACTACAAATACATCACGTGCCAGTACGGAGAGTGGTTCCCCTCCTACCAAGTGTACTGTGTCAAAACAGGTGACGGGGCGCTCCTGCCTTTGCTTCTGTTCCCCCTGTAGCCCCTCGGTTTGGGAGTAAATTTGTTGCTTAATAACAAACATTTCATTTTTAAGATGCTATTAGATGTAGTATATCTTAGCTGATCCTAAGCCACTTCACTAGTTAGCTGTTCAAATGGGTGTTTTTGGTATTTGGGATATTTTGGTATATCTGGGTATTTGTGTGTGTATGAATAAGGCAAATTCATGACTGCAAGTTTGAAAAAAGCGACGGTGAAAAGGTAGAAGTCCAGCCCCTTGTGGCAGCTTGTGGGTAGCATTGCTTTGCTTTTAGCATCTGGGGCTGGATCGGTGTGTGCTTACAGCACATATGTTATGAGATCCTGCGTCCCAACTGTCAATTCTAAGTATTGTTGAAGAATTCATACCAAATGACAACAGTAATCAAACACTGCTTTTGTATTGCCATTCTGTTGCAGAGCAAACCTGGCCAAGCACGCAGGAGACCCTCCTGACTACGTGGAAAATAGTGGCATTTACTGCTACCAGTGTTTTATTAGTACTTCTATTGGTTATTTTAGCCAGGATGTTCCAGACCAAATTTAAGACACATTTTCTTCCAAGGTTTGTACTGTTTTCTTTTTTGTTTGCTTGTTTTGAAGATTTAGGATTGAGTTTTGACGTGTACCGCTCCATAGTAGAGCGACTTATGAGCTGGGCAGATCCCTCTGCTCCTATGTAGAGCAGGAGCCCCTGATCCAGGGGTACGAAGGGCATCCCGGGAAGTCCTGGCAAGGAGGATGCGGTGCAGAGCTGGGCACCTGCTCTGTGGGAGTAATTAGAGCTCGAATACTGGGAACTGCTGCTTTTGCATGGGAAAATGTCTGGCAGTCTTTTAAAGGTTTTTTTTTTTTTAAGTAAATTTTTCAGGTGGTAAGGGAATTCTTGAATACCATGGGCTTAGTAATGTAAGCTTTAAGAAAGGTTTTCCTATTCTCTGTGGACATATTTATATAAAAATTCAGCACAGCTGCCTGAGGATGTTTTCCCTTTGAGAGTATTATTTTGGTCATGATTCATAGAAGTCTCCTACATCCTGCTTTGCCTCTGTAAAATACTGTGCAGCTATGGCCACTGAATCTCACAGTGCTCCCCAGGACACAAGCTGGTGGGCATTACTGTTTCACAACTGGAAAGCAAAGGCAGCCACGCCAGGCTATAGGTAAAGCTATAGAGCGAGCTAATCCTATGTATGGGTGCTGACTTGTTCCTAATTTACAGTTTGTGCTCAGTCTGCTTCTCTCTTTCTCATGTGTCTCTATTCTACCATGCACAAAAAGGAGAGATGGGAAAGCTGTAAGTCAGCAAATGTGTCCCTGTGCCAAAGCGGCAGCAAGGGCTTGGTGATCTTAATGTCTAAATGTGTCCATGAGTGTGTATGAATTACATAAATTTATATACATATATGCATATGTATACAAATACAGCATATGAGGAGCAGACATTATAACAAGATATTTAGGATAATGCAGCAGGAATAGTGTTATAGCCTGTACTGGTCTAGCCTGTGGAAGTGGCCTTCTACCTTCCTCTTTTCAGATGTTCTCATCTCCTGAAACTATGTAGGTAGGACTAATTCCCTCCTGTTTTGACTTGATTTGCAACTAAGTAGGTTCTTTAGGGTTTAACAGACCTTCCCAATGTAATAGAAGTGGGTTTTTTTGTTCTTTTGTTGCTGCTGTGATCTTATATCCATGATATCTCCTATGGCTGATCCAGCAAGGAATGCCCTTTCCCTCTTCCATGAACACGCTTTCCCTCCCTCTTTAAACCATGCTCCACCCTCCTGCTTTTATTTATCCGCTCGTACCAAATCCCACCCAGCTGTCAATCTGAACAGAGTTTTGTAGCACCACAAAGGGTCTGTCCCGCAAACGCTGCTGCTGGACGAGCAGGCGCTGCTGGCTTGGGCTCAAGCTGCCGCGTCCCAGCTCTCCCTGACCACGGCTCTGTCTGACGCAGGGGCCACCCGGAGGGCTCCGCGGGCGACCCGGACTTCGTGGTGGTGGATGGCGTCCCCGTCATGCTGCCTTCCTACGACGAAGCCGTGAGCAGCGGCCTAACCGCCCTGGCGCCCGGATACGCTGCCGCCGCCACGGGCCACGGGCACCTTCTGCAGGCAGAAGACCAGAATCCGCCGGCGTATCCTGGCCCCAGGACCGCGGACCCGCTGCCCAGCGAACTGGAGGCCTGCGGCGGCGTGTCGGGCTCCGCTGAGCTCCTCCAAAGCCTGTCCTCGCCCGCCGTGTGCCAGGCAGGCGCACTCCCGGACACGGGCCGGCCGGACGCGTCCCCGAGCGCCGCGTCCACGAGCCCGCGCGTCGACATCGCCGACGGTGAGTGCCCGCCGACGAGCAGCAGCCGCTTGTCTCGGAGCACAGACCCTGCTGTGGAGGCCACAGGGCGCTGCTGACCTGCTCGTACTCCCTCCATGTTCTTACCAAGTCTGGAAGTGCGGAATAACCTGCCGCTCGGTCAGTCACAGCAGTGCGTGTCCGTGGTGTCCCCCTGCTAGCTGCGGTGCAAGAATGGAACAGGCTGCCCAGGGAGGTTGTGGAGTCTCCTTCTTTGGAGATCTTTAAAACCCGCTTGGACGCAGCCCTGTGCCACATGCTTTAGGTGACCCTGCATGAGCAGGGGGGTTGGACTCGGTGACCTCTGAGGTCCCTTCCAACCTTAAGCATTCTATGATTCTATCCTCTGTGGATGTTGACTCAGTGACTAGTGCAGCAGAAGGGATGTTTTGCATTTGTTCTTTTGTGGGTTTGGGAAAATATGGGTGGCATTAGTAGATTCATTTCATGTAGGCCTTATATCAAAAATGAGGGTAGGACAGGAAGCAACATGTATTGCTTGGGTTTTTGCAGTGTGCTTTTACAAGCTTGCCAAGTTAAAATACTTGGCAAATGTAAAAGGAAGTTACAATCAGTAATCGTTCTTTTCCGTAATCAGTAATTCATTCTTTTTCTCTAGAAATCCCACTGATGGAAGAAGAGCCTTAGCCAGCACACAGGTGTCACCACGGCTTCGCCCCCTCCAGTGAAATGAATCAGGAGCATTTAGAGATAGGAAAGACTATCGAAGCATTTGAGGAGGGTCTTTTTTCTTACCTATCAATCTTCCACAGGACGATGTCACCAGATTGCGTGTACATCTTCCCCCCCCAGTGGGGATAACAGCATCAGCATTTGGAACAGCAGTTTTATGAATGAATCCTGGGGATTTGATGAGAGCAGATGTAGAAGAAGAACTGTGGCTTTTTAGAAATGAAACGTATATCTGCATCGCAGAAAGTCATACGGTTCTGTAGAAATACTGCTGGATTTTGATACTAACTGCCTCACAAAAGCATGTCAAAGTATGTATATTTGCTTATAAAGACTGCTTTAAATGAACTTTGGACCTCTAGTTTATGAAGAATCCTTATACATTGAAAGAAAAAATAGTATTGAAATGCAGAAAAAGAGAAAGACCCTCTTTGACTTTCCTATGTTAACCAGGAAGCTTTTGGTTTAGTTGTTGGTGATTTTGATTCAGACCATGTCTGCAGAAAAATAAAACAGAAATGATGGGATTCATATATACTTTGATGTATGATAGCAAATATATATAAATATATATATATATTTAAAGATTCTTAAAGAGAAAGAAAAAGAAAGACTCCAAGTCATATCATGATTTGGAGATTTTTTTAAAGGTAAGGCAGAATTTATATCATATACAATATTCAAGGTAAAGTATTGATATTTGTATTTATGCAAGACTTATGTGATTACATTGCATTTGATAAATCCTGCTGTAATATGAAAGATCTATAAAGTGTTAAAATTCTGAAATATTTGCTTAATAAATGTTGAATTGTCATGGTTCAACATTTATTAAGCTCGTAAATATATATACTGGAGTAATCTACAGTCATAGCCCAGAGCACTGCCTTGCCTCTCTCCTTTGTGGTAGTATTCTGAGCCATTATTGTAGAATACTTTTTAATAAAATAATAAAGTTCAGTTTCAGTTCTTTTGACTTACCGCACTGTGTCTAGTTGGCCTTTCTTTCCCTCTCTCACTTCTCTGACTAGCTTCTCACCTGGAAGCTCGGATGGCAGCAGAGCACCTGGTTAGTGCCATTCTCAGCTTTTAGTTCGATATCTGGAGACAGGCAAACAGTGTTTCCCTTGAAGCAGAGCACATGAGATGAGAGCAGCAGTGACAGATTTGGTGGATGCTACTGTTGGCTTTTTTCTTCTCTCCTTTGCATGCCAATGCATGCAGCATTATGCTAAACCCTATATGAATGGCCCACCTGTCTGGTATTACAGGCTATTTATTATTTGTCAGGGCTATTTACTGAAAGCCAAGCAGATTTCCCATCTTATTTTGGTATTATACCAACTAAAAGTATATTAAACTGGCAGTGCTTTAAGGAAGAACTCACCTAATGTTAACTGGTAGATGCCATCCTGTGGGCTAATCCAAACAAAAGAGAAAACCAAGAGATCAAGTTCTGCTTTAATGCATGAAGTAAACCGGTAATATCTCTATAACTATACACAGAGGATCAGTACAGTTTGCTCTGTTATTTCCTCATAATTTTTAATTATTTATTTATTTTGGGGTAGGATCTAATGGCCCCATTCATAAGTCAAGACAGTAATGTGATAGACACTCTATCCAGGCAGATATTCACCTACATGATTATGGCAACTACATATGACAGCACAACCAAGAGGCAAGTATTAAAATACTTGCAACTATTCAGCAGTAGCATTGATAAGAATGAAGCGATTCTGTAAATATTCCATAGTCTCCTCCATTTGTGCTTAAAGATGATATGCAAATTTTTCACAAGGAAGTGTCTCAATTGCAGTTGTAGCGTTGGGTTTATCTCGGAGCCAGATCAACTGGGAATTAGCACTTTCTTTGCCACCCCCTTCTTTATAGATCTCACGCTTTCCAGGTGAACTTATACTATGAACTGAAGTTCAGGGTTGCCACCCCAGGAAGAAATATTTGAGTGCTGTAATAGCAGCCTTGAAGGACCTCTCAGGCATACGGTCAGTTTTGGGGTTTTTTTTCATAGTATCATTGAAAAATATCGAATTTATTACAGATGTTGAAAAAAATATTATGAAATCTGTCTTTTCTGGACTTTTAATAGCTTTCAAAATTTAATTCTTTACAAAATTTCTGGACTTTTAGTTGTTAATTTCTGTTGTGAAAGCTTTGGATTAATATTTGGAGCTTTACAGTTTTACACTGCTGAGTGTGTTGTATTGGAGACATTCTTCTAATGGAGCCAGACAGCATGACTCAAGAAATGTAACTTTTATGGCTTATTAGACCATTTTTTATTTTAAAAAGTGCAGAACTGTAAGTATATTGGAAAAGGTTGATAAATGAATATTGCTTCAGAGTCCTTTGATAGCACCATCCTAAATATAACTTACAAGACTGAAAAATGGAATTTTACCAGAGTTTGTTTATGTGATATAAGACTTCCTTAGAAGGTGTTTGGGAGGGGTGGATATTCTTGTATAGTTGTGTTTGGGATTTTGCATGCAATATTTTTGGGTAAAGAGGGGACTATTTCTGCTTTTTGGTTGCCCTGGGCTGGCATTCTGGAAGAAGCTCTGCTGGCAGCTGAAGTTCTCCCTACAGAAAGCCACGCCTGGTCCACTCTGTTTGCCTTTGGAAGACCTTTCTCAGACTGTGTAAGAGCCCTGAGTGCATCTTCCCCTGTGGGAGCTTTGGCTACAGGGGTTCAGCGATGGTGCAGGATCTGCAGCCTGACCCATCTGACCATCCTGACCCATCCCTGTGGCTGAAGAGGAGCCTGAGAATCCACATGTCTTTGGTGGAGGAAGAAAAGGGCATGTTGTGAGAACACCAGGAAAAATAATCCACCCACCCAACCAAGCAACAACAGAAAAAGAAGAAAGCAATGACTTGAACATGTGAATATTTATAAAAATGTGGTCAATGTGCCAGCCTTCCACATGCAACCACAAACAAGGGCTCGGTGAGTCATGAGCTTGAAGTCCAAGGCCTTCTGTAGAGAGTGAATCACAACCTGCACGAGAGCCAATAGGACCTGGCTGTTGTGACAATGTGGAATGTCAATACAAGGATGTTTGCACAGGTCTGTCACTTATCAGGTATGTGGAGCAATACTGCAGCTCCACTCAGCACTAGGAAGGTGTCAGCTGGGGCACTGTGTCAAGTGTTGAGCAAATTTTTCTTGTTCAGAGAATACGTGGACTAGCTGGAGAGAAGTCAAGTGGAGAGCATCAGAATTATTGCACGTTTGGAAAAGCTGACCTCGCAGGTCTTGTATGGTGTTCAGACTTTTCCCCCCCCCAAAATGTAAAAAGTGTGTTTTGCAAAGAGGAAGGGAATTCTCCATATGTATAGGACAATAAAAATAGGCTTATTTGCAGCGTGAGAGACTTGCTTACATACCAGAAAAGCTTCCTAGCCACAGAGAAACGAAGAGATGGTCTGAGGAAGTAGGAAGAAATGGTGTGAGGAAGCTGCGAAAACAATATTTTAAACAGACAGATGCCAGGAAAGACAACGGGACAAGATGGTCCAGCTTGTGAGAACCTAAACTTGAAGACTTAATTGTGTCCAAGCCAAAAGAGCAGGGGAGGCACTGGAGTGCAGAGACCATCCTCATGTTTATGCAAAACCTTCCCATGACTCCGAAGCTGTTTGTGTCTGTCTGCAGACACTGGCAGGCCCTGCCACACTGGCCGTCAGCAGAGAGGTAGCACAGATGAGAAGAGCACACTTGGCATTCCTGCCCTTGCCCTTGGCCAGGGAGGAGCAAGGGAGAGGAAGAACCAGAACTTAACCTAGCAGCAGCTCTCACCGCCAAGGGCTTTGCCAGGGCCCTGCAGGTGCTTCCTATAGCAGGTAGTCCATTCGTCCAGCCATACCTTTTCCAGAACTGTAAGACATGTGCAGAAAATATATAAAAATATATAAAGGGCATTAGCTTGAGATTAAATTATTTGCTGTGCAGATCTTAGAGCAGACTTTTAATAATGGTGTTACCCCCACATCAGTCACTGGACTGATAAGGCTCTCTAGGATTCCTGGCATAGCTTTTCTCAACAAATCCATGGGAATATCCTGCAGGACAGCAGGAGCTGTACTGAGTGCTGTGTAGTTTGTACCTGGGGAACACTAGTTTCATCTGATAAGTCACTTGTAAACAGAAGCAATGTGTAAGGAAGAATAGTGACTTATCTGTTCATAAAGTCCAGGGGAAACATGGGCAAGTTCCTCATGTTCCCCAGGAAGACCTGAAGGGCTGTTTTCTTAATACAGCTACTTGGAAGCGAAGTAAGGGCATGGGAAGGAGAAGCAAGCTTCCTGCATTTGGGGGCCATCAGCATTTTTCCATTAGCTCTGCATTTCTGCTTGCATAAAGACCTCAGTTCTGCATGTGTGGAACAATTTCAGTTTGGGTGCAATTTCCCATTTTATTGTGTTTGCTTACTATTTCCCTTCTGGTTATCTTTCTACTCTTTTTCCTGAATCTTTTTTTTTTCCTCCCCTAATATTGCTGTTCCACAGTTTCATCCAGCCCTCTCAGTCACACTGGGATGTGAAATGAGTTGGTTAATTGCAGTGCAGTTCCTGGCACACAGCATCCCCTCCCTTGGAAGGGGCTGCTCATATGTGACTTGCTCATTTATGTTCTCAGCAGAGAGCTTGAGAGAGGACACAGGACTCCTCACTGTTGAGAAATGGTCCATGGAAATGGCTGGAGATGGACGCTGAGGGAAGCCTACATTACTACATGCTAGTTTTATCTCTGTGGGTCATAAAGCTGCCAGCCCTCGCTTTTGTTAGCACAGAATTTGCAGGTGTGTGTGAATGCTCCTATACAAACACAGGAACGCAAGCCAAGATTTTCAAGAAATAGGTAACATTCCAGGGTGTTTTAATGCTGGACCTTTTAAAGAGGCTGTCCTTTTTGAAACTGGTGAGGTCACAGCCTCCCTAAATGGACTGTGATACGGTCCAGTTCGGCAACACAAAGCACACAGCAGGTCATTTCATCTGCCTCCTTTGTTGTGCTCCAGTATGAATTTCTCACCCTCAAGATAACAGCTAGAACTAAACAGTTGTCAGTTGCTGAGCTGTCAGGTTCATGTCTTTTTTTTTTTTTTCCTTCTTACCTAATTAGGCTGGATTTATTTTTAATGCTCCCTATTACCATCAGCTTCTGACTTCCATCCGTCTACTGCTGCGTGCCTGCTGCTCTTGGCAAAGCAAGTGTCTTTCAGCAGCCCTCTCAGCTCCCTGAAACTCTTCCCCCCCTCTGGGAGATTGTACTTGCCCCGTTGTGCCTCCTATTAATCCCAGGGCAGCCCATGCTGTTTGCCTTGTGCTGTGCTCCAGGGCTAATGACTTAGCGACCAGTTGTTCCCCCTTTCATAACCCCTACCATTGCTGCCTATTACTGGTAATTCAGAGCAAATTAATTCCTAAATAGCTTAACAGAACAAATTAGCCTAGAGTAACCTGTTCATTGATGAATATTATGAATATCTGTAGTGTATCACTGAAACCAACCAAAATTTATCATTGGCTCTTACTTAAGTGCTGCAGCAAAAATGGGGATAAGTCCATCTGACAAGGACAAGCTGAGAAGCTTGTACTCCCACTGCCTGATTTTCTATTGCTTTTTGTGCAAGCACCTGTGCCAAGGACCTGCCAGGTTCATGTATATATTGGTATATATTAGTTTGCACTGCTGTAGTGCTGAGGAACACAGTTTTGCTCTGGATTTCACAGCCAGTCGTCGATGGCCTTCAGCTGCTTTAGGTACTGGCAGCTGCTCGGAATGAAGAGCCAGTTTTATTCAACTGTGCATCGCCCTGGAGGATCCGGGTGATTGCAGTGATAGGAAGACATTTACCCTCCTGGGCACTTCTTAAATCCAGCTAGGTCCTGCCTTCGTCTTTGGATACCAACATTACCTTTGTACTGAATTACTGGTGAGCAAGTGATGAATTGTTCTCTGACCTTCCATTTCTTCATTTAGACTGTGTCACCAAACCATAGATCATGTCACTAGGCGACAGCAGATGTAAATCAAGTATCTGCCTGCTCCAGAATATCTAACAAGGAAGGAAATTACTTCCATCCATTAACACAGACAGATTTTTTTTTTCTGAGAGGACTTTCTGCCTTCTAAATATGGTTTTAAAATGAGATTTAAACCTCACAGGTCTGCCTGGCAGGTTCCAGTGCCAAGGGCACTGGCTCTGTTTGCTTGCAGACCTGGCAAGAACCAGTCTGCACCTTTGTCTCATGTGCCAAACACTTTTCCAATATGCATTTTAAAATCTATTAAAAAATGTATTTAAAAAAATCTAAAGAAAAAAAGAGAAAAAAATACATTTGGATTAAATAGGAGGAAAAGATTTCAGGCATTCAAGGTAATCCGGGCACTGCAGGTCTGGGGAACGTGGCATTTTTACAGCTTGTGGCAGAACAGGCCTGCCAGTGCAGCAGTGCTTGCTAATGCCTCTCCCTTGGTTTGTCCTCTTAGAATTTTGCATTGCAAAATCAACATTTTTTAAAATTTAAATTTAGAATTAGTCTTATTGCCATGTTGTCACTGCGCACTCTTTTTTTTCTGTTCAGATTGTTCATGCATTTGAAAAATAGAAAGTTCACAAGAAGACATTCAAATCTCATGTTCAAAACTAGAAACCTAGAAGGCAAAAGCAACATGTAAACTAGGAAAAAAAATGTTAGCTCATGATTTTGTTTCAATCTCAAGCCTTAACGCAAGATGCATTTGTAAGAGCTTTTACTGGAAACAATCTCTGCCTCTGCAATTACATATTTAAGCTCTGTGCAAAAGAATTGTGCACTGAATTAGGAAGCTATACACTCCAGGCAACTAGTCAGTGGGTTATGTGCAATAATTGCAATGGCAACACAAATGAAACATTTTCAAGACCTGTGATTACTTGATTAATATTTCCTCTTTTACAGAGTGAGAAGAGTATGTTGGACCTTAAAAGGAAAATAAGCTAAGGCTTTAACTAGCAGGACCACAGAGAAAGAAATTAATAACGAGTCTATAGAGAGCAGTAAGTATGTGCTGAAACATTACAGGGAGCCTGATGGCAAACAGTTCGTGGGATCTGAAACCCCAAACTTAGGTGGTTAGACCTATGCAGCTGCCAAATGTGACCCTCAAGATGAAGGTAGATGATGCAGTAAAATTCCAACATGTACATTTGTGTTAACGGGGAGATGATCCGCTTGAGAAGAACCTGCTTTACCCCTTAATATGGCCATAGAGAATGGATTTGTCTGCCTTAAAAAGAGCAGCTGCTCCTTGCTGAAGGTTATTTGTGGACTTACACTGCTGTGTATCTAGAGCAGTGCAACTAGTGCAACGCAGACATGAGTTGGGGACCCTAATTTTATGCTGATTTTGCAGCTAATTTGCACCAGCGTTTGGCCCACAGAGCTGCATGACTGCAAACACCACAGAACAGGGAAGTTTTAATGTTTTTTTCCAGCTTGAAAATGCATGTATGAGGCCAAAGGTAATAAATATTACCAGGATGACTGGACTGCTCCTCCCATAGGTCTGCTACCCCTCCTGTCACAGCTTCGTGTGTTGTAGTAGCCTCTTACAGGGTGCTGCACGACAGCAGAATCAGCGTGTTAACCAGGAAAAGCCACACTGCCACCCACGCAATTCCCTCAAAGTAAACTCATTTAGAAAGTAAATGAAAGACAAGGCAGCGGAGATGATTCTTAGCGTGGCAAGCTCGCTATTCTCAGCCAGATGTGATTTCTGAGGTGGCGGCTGTTTCACAGGGCTGCTTCCCACGCAGACACGCAGCCTCTGCAGCGCCTCTGCTCTCCCCTGGCAGCCCTGTGGGTCACAGCAGGGTTTGTGGCTGTCTGCTGTCAGCACAAAAACTCGCAGAAACTGCTGTCAAATCAAAACAGGTAGGGAAAAGAAAACACAAGGAGGCCACAAAAATACAGAGACGTGTCAGAAAGATCGAAAGCAATGTTGCATCTGCTGCGAAAAACGCCCACGCTGACCAATATCTCTGGTCACTCGCGGTCAGCGCCCTGCTGTCGGGGTCAGAGCAGCGCCGCGGGCCGCAAGGGTCCGGCCCAGCTGAAACGGGCGCCGCGCGGGCAGCGACGGGGTCGCTCCGAGGTGCCGCGTTTTTCTTTTCCTGCAGCTGAGGCCCTGGCTCCCCGCGGCTGCCGGGGAGCGGGTGCTCGCGGGCGCCCGCTCCCCACGCAGGACGAGGCGAGTGGCCCAACAGGCACTTGCAAACTGTGTTTGCAGCGTGTGGCAGGTGAAGCAACACGCAGGAAGGATGTGTGGGGACAGAGTGCGAACGTGCATGCTGCGCTCTCCTGCAGCCTGCAAGACTATGTCCTTCCTCTTGAAGCGGGGTGGAAGATTCCTTCCTCTTGGTTCTTGATAGGAATGGCCTCTTAGCAGCGGGACTTCACATTTTCATTCTCATACCACCTGGCATCTTTCCTTGTGAAACAGATGTTAAGAACCTTTCCACTAGAATATCATGTGCCTTGCTAAAATACCGCTGTGGAGATCCTCAGATGAAAAATGCTCCTGGAAATGCAAGAGTTGCCTTGCTGTGCTCTGTTATGTTCTCCTCAGTCTTCCTTTTTTATTTTTGTGTGGCAAAAGACGGCATGTTGCAATTCATCTGTCATTGCCACGTTTGGAGAAGTGGCCAGAATGTGGTGATCAAGCTGTCGCAATGTGGTTGAATGTGTGGTTGCAAAATTACATAAGTCTTGAATACAACACGAGTCATAAGTTTGTCTTAGAGGTGCCGACTTTTAAATCCTGGCTGCACACAGAGACTTGGCACATTATCAGTTGGAGTGATTTTTACATTTCTTTTGATGTTACGTTTCTACATTTTGGGGACATTTCTTTAGGTGTTACCAGTGGATTTTATTTTGCCTTCAGCTCCCCTTTTTGTTGACACGGCAGCAGTGATTTCTTGGTGGTCTCTCTTCATCACTTATCTCCCCATGACTGCCCGTGGGCAAAGACCAGAGCTTATGTGACCAGGTACCTATGTGCATTCACATACAAATAAATACCAACACGATGAAAGCTGCAGATTTACTGCACTCCTGTAGTTTGTATGGCGTTTAGGTGAATTTAAAAATAGGTTTCAGCTCAATTCAGCTTTTCTTTGCAGAATGTGGGGCACAGCTGCTTGGCTGGCGTGCGCTGCCCGAACAAAGGGCTCCTTCTCCTCGGAGCAGCCTCGGGGAGGCCGCTGCTGGGTCTACCTGGCCTGGCAGCGCTGCCCCAAAACTGGGATTTGGCCCAAATCACTGGGGGCTCCATAGTAAAGGCTGAATCCTGCAGATTTAATAGTGGTAATAGAGCACATTCAGACCGTTCTCAGAAGTGAAGGGGGCAGAATCAATTCCCCAGACGCTCTTTTTTTTCTTCCATATTTTTGCTCATCAGAAGCCAAAGCTCCAAGTTGCGCTGCCGGGGGTGGACTAGGTTAATTCCAACAGGTGAAACTTTGCTCTGTTACTCTCCTTCCATTTTTTTTTAACACGTGTTACAATAAAAATATAGATTTTTTTTTCTGGTATAACATAACCTTTCGAATTATTCTAACATCAAGATTGATAGAGCATTTTCCTAAACTGATCATGTTTTAGTATTAGACTTTAGTGTTCTTTCTTTCCTTTGCGGATATTAACACAGTCACATTCATAATTGAACTTGGTGGTAGCCAAGGCTATAAAGCCATATATATATATATGTGTGAAATCCTGCCTTTACACAGTATCCAATCTCACTAAGAATGAAGCTCAAAGAAGCACATTGAGATCAAAATCCATGCTGCCTGAAACTGGGAAAAAAAATCACTTACATACAGAGATTCATGCAGGTTCCTCCCATCTTTGTGCGTGTAGAAATTCCTTTTTGTCTTATCCATTTTGCAGACAAAATGTTGAGTTCACTGCTTTGATAAAGGCTGCGTAAAACACCCTAATAATTCCCCAAAGCTCAACACAGTGCACGCTTTGGCAATATTTTTTTTTTAATTCAGTTTACTAAAAGATCACAGATTTGCTTATATTTGTTGTGAAATCCAGGTGGAACAAAAAATCTAGTAATTCTTGGTATTTAATATGACAATTCTAACTGAGACTCATAAGGTAAAGAAATCTAATGTCATAACGTAAGCAGGATATGGAAATTTGTCTCCAGAAAAAATGACTTCATTGCAGTATTTTTCTTGCATGGGTGGAAGCCTGTTTTAGAAGAAACCTGTGGGAAATGATCATGTCTTTTACCCGCCTGTTGCACACTGTAGGAGAGTCGAGCGGTACAATAAGAAATACATTTGCTAAGTGTCTTTCTTACATATAAGAAATGAGTAATTTAATGCATTAATCACTAGAGGGCAATTATAGACCTTAATTTAGATGGCATTAGACGTTCACCACAGGTAACCTTCTGTGGCTCCTAGAATTTCATAGGCTGAGTTCATTACAACTGGCAAATGTCATCTGCACAAGCAGCACACAAAAGGGCCCCTTCTTTGGCTGGAAACATATTTCCTCAGTATTAGAGCAGCTCCATTAAATATACGAGAGAACACCTGTTCAGACCTTATTTCAATAAAGATTATATCATGGTTTCATTTATAAGTGGCTTATAAAGACTGTACGTCATTAATATATTTTATAAGCGTGTTGAAAACTGAGGGGTATATACTGGAAACGTTACAAGTACATCAGTAGAAGGCATCGTAGCTGGTGATAAACCACAGCAATAAACAGCCTATTAACCTGTTGAGGTCCTTATCAAAATATTTGTGAAACAAATTACTATTTCTTACAAAATCTGTTAAAAATTTATTGACCTTATATTAATAAACATTCATATAAGGTATTTTCTTGAAATTAACAACTTTTGAGAGAGGTACGTCAGTGCTTAAGTTCAAGAAGCTCCATCAATTCAGGACACGTAGTAAAATTGCCTAAGTTCTTGCCTGGAATTTTTTGGTGGTTTCATGCCTATGGTGAGGACATCTTCTCTTTTGCCCTCCATCCTCCTAATCCCTCACAGTGCCAATGGAAACCCAGTGTGTGGTGCCGTGACTTGGATGTTTTCCATTATTTGCTGCAAATCATTGTGTTGTAACAGTTTTCTAACTAGGGTAAGGTCCATTCCGATAGGGGCAAGTAATAAATCTTGACACAGTATATAATTAGATCGTAACAACTGATCAGAGGTTACAGGGGCTGAATAATTAAAGTCACATCCCATAATTTCAGTAAAGTTACAAACACAAGTATTCAAGTGATTATTTAGCTTCATCTTCAGGATCCAAGTCTGTTCATTTTTCAGCAGTCTCACAAAACAGCTTATAAAAAGGTAGAGGGATCGTCAGCCTTGCCCTGTACAACTTGATATAGTTTTACAACAGATCTAAGCACCGCATGCTTTACTGCATGTAATATTAACTGCTGATATTGTTTAATTATCAACTT
>VZSG01000785.1:215808-226534 GCA_013398315.1 Nothoprocta pentlandii
CGAGGTGAGCGCCGGGCGGCGGGCTCGCGGCGTCCCACCGGGGCCGCCCCGCTGCGCGGCCGGGCAGGTGTCGCGTGCGGCCGCTTCGCCTTCCCTGCCTGCCTCAGCCTGCCCGCCTGGAGCCTGCACGCAGCGCTGGGGGCACCCGCGCTGCATCTCACGTGCTTCAAATGCGATGGGCTCTTCAGTGTTACTTTATTTATTTGTTTGTTTTTCCCAAGGCGGTCATGGATTATTAGGCTCGCGTTAGAGGACGAATAGATACCCAAAGTTCCTAAAGGGCACTTAAGGCTGCTGTTTTCCTTTAGAACCGTGGCGAGTTGCTGCTCACAGCGTTGCGTGCTGTGGCACGTTGAGAAGCCGCTCGCCCGGGCCATGGGAGCCTTCAGTCACCTCCGTTTTCTGCCCGAGGGCGCATCCGAGAGGCAGGTGGCTCTCCTGGCAGCCGGCACCCTTCCTGTTGGGGCCACCTTGCTTGGGGCCACTGAAATTCATTAGGACGGAGAGGCAGGAGATAGCCCCTGCTCAGGGGAGGACAGGTAAGGCCCTGGGTGCTTCCCTAAGGACGGCTGCTGCATGGGACACGTCCATGATAGATTACCAAAAGCCATGGTTGGAGCAGAGCTGCCTCCCTCGCTGCCCTTCACTCCCATGCTGAGCACATTCCTGTGTCCAGGAACATCCCTAAGCACGTTCCTTGGAGCCTTTGTGAATCTTCAGTGCCCTTCGCGGAGGTGGGAGAGCTGTACGAGGGTGGGCAGAATGCCCCAGCACTCCGAAGCAGGCAGTGCCCTTGGGGCATGTGCTGGAGGTGAGAGTTTGGAAGGCAGCGTGGGGCTGGTGGCACCGAGTACAGCAGTTCCACACAACGCGTAAATGTGCCGAACAAAGACGATACGGGCTTTCTCTCAAGAGACTACAGTTCTTCTTATTGTTGAGGTAAAAGGGAAGAGATCAAGCAGATGAGGAATATTGATCCTGACTGGTAGGAAGCAGTTGGTTGGTATCTTAGGGTTGGGCTGGGCAGAATTTGAAGTATACCCTGCACTTGGATTTCCCTTTTGGCTGACCTAATGTGTAAGACTATAGGTCTTTTATTCAGAAGCTGGGCATTAGCCTTTCTGAATGGTTCCCAGGCTTCCACTCTTAACTGCCTGTCACGTGTCATCTGTGTGACAGCTACTCTTCTTGGCTGCACTGGGAACACCTCGTACAAGGACGTTCAGCAGATAAGCCTGGAGCTGGCACGCATACGTGGGGCTCTCTGAACCCTAGACCTAAGGCACTGTGAGCCAGCAAAGCAGCTAACTCACACGGTGACCCTTTTGGTAAAAGCTGATTGTTTTTCTGCCTTGTGTGCTCGTTAGGGCTCCTTTGCCCAACACTGCAAAGCTGCCAGCTGCGTTTGGGAAGACAGTGATTTTTCACATATGTCTGTTGGCAAGTTAGAGCTAATGGAGCAGGTTTCTATCCTCACTCAAATGCAGGGCAGGTCAGCTGTCCGGGTCTCCTCCACACTAACATCATGGTTCTTCTGCCGCTGGGGATTTGTGCCTTATTATCCTCAGTGCTTTTTAAAACCATGTACGAAGCTCCTCACATTTTTCCTGTTTCTTGTAAAAGCAAGCATCTCAGCTACCAATTGTCTCTTAAGATGTTACTTACATAGGCACATGTCGCCATACTCTTTCAGTAGTTCCTTAATAATTCATGTGCCCGTAGGGGGCCCAGGAGAGAAAGCACAGCCAGCTCACCGTTTCCCTCCTGCCAGCCCTTCAGGCGTGTTTGCTGACTTCTGCTAACAGTACTGCTGCTTTATGCCTGACGCCTGGTGTGCTGGCATGACAGTGCTGATTAGCTATATAACAAGGTCATCTTTTAACTGTGCAGGAGCTCTGCTAGTGACCCCAGGAGTTACAGCTCTTTCCCTTTTGCTCGCTCTTGCTCCCTCAATAATATCTCATCTGTGTGCAGAAGCTGGCCTCCTGTAAGCTGAGCACTGCAACCAGCTAGGCTGGCTTTTTTGAGAGGTTTTCCCTGTTATGCCTTTGATCGTTTCCACATCGGAGTTTTAATCCTGGCTGCTTTAAGTTATCCTTGTGAGCAGAAAGAAGGACCTTTTGTATGTGGGCTAAATGCTGCTTTGTAAAAAACAAAGCCTGAAACAATAGCTACTTTTTTTTTTTTCTTTTTTTTTTTTTTAAGTTTCGCCATCACAAAATGAGGGAAATGCTGCTTCCTTCAAGTGACAGCTAGTCTAGACCAGACACTTACCACATGACAGTTTGCAAAGAGAAAAAAGTCAGCATGGATTCTGGGTGAGGGGCAAGAGTGTCTGAGCTGTGACAATGACTGCCATGGTTGGTTGGTCCAGCTTTTAACAAGTGTCTCCTCTAGGAAACGACCACAGCAGCAAACTGTAAAAACAGCGATCCTAAGTGTCCACCCTGAAGCCTTGAGAAGATCGTTTCCTTAGGACCTGCAGGTGCGTAAGAGACTTGAGACTCTTTTCACGACTGTTGTTGAGGCGCTCAGCCTTCATCAGTCCTTATTAGCATGATGATGGATGGGATTGGGGCTACTGGTGGCAGATGGAGCAGTGCCTGGTGGTGAGGCTTTTAACTGGACCAACCGGCCTAGCTGGCTGCACCTGCAGCAGAAGGAGGCTGCCTGTGTCCTCAGGGAGCCCCGTCCCAGGAGGGAGGCACTAAAGCTGCAGGGGCTAAAATCGACTGGGCTCAGACCAGTGCAGCTGAGGGACCGCTGCAAGCTCTTGGTGCCTGTCAGGTTTTCTCCTGTTCCCCTACAGAAATAGTCCAGAGACTTTTTAGTGAGTAGATGTTACTTTATTTCCCAGCCTTTAGAGAGCAGTTTGTTTTAAATATCTGCAATAATCTAAGAACATGGGAATCATACTGCCGTTAAAGCATGGGTGTCCTCATTGTACAGCCTGAGGGCATATCAAAACAAATTTAAATCATGAACAGGATCTGGATAATTAGATCCCATATGTAACTTCTGATTTCTCAAACCAGTTGTTTTTGCAAGCGTTGCGTATTTACACAGAGGCTCAATGCAGTTCAAACCAGGCAGGTGCTGCGTAGCTGCAGCAAGTGACACACCCTATCATGCAACAGCTCCCTTTGAGGAGGAAATCAGAATCACAACTGCAGCTCATGCAGCAAGCCAGAACTGTGAAACTATTCATGAGCCCCACAACAAGGCCGTGACACATCCTTGTCCATGGTCTGTGCAAGGTTTTTGCGTGCTTTCTGGCCTATATGAGGAGCTGGAGGATATTTTGCTGACTGTGCAGAAAGCTTTGGTCTTTCCGTTGCATCCAGACCAAATGTGCAGGTGGAAAGAGGAGAGATGCAGTGGGTGATACTAATGCAGAGCTAAAACATCCTTTATATACAGGCTCGCTGGGTCTATGCCTAGGCTGAGGTATGGTAAAACAAGAAAAGTGGGTAGGAACGGTCTGAAGCAGGAACGATGGAGATAACTGACATTATCATTGTCACCTCAAATCTCAGTTTAGGAGTAGAAAGACAAACTCTCACATAAACTCCTGTGGCACTCCCGGCTGGCCAGCGTTCTTGTCCCTCACTGGTAAACAGCGTGATGCCATTTCACCCCTTACTGCCACCAACTTATATGTGTATTTTGTCATACCTTACAGCTCAGCAGTTTCCTGTTACTGTGTCCAAGCTGTAATGAACTGTTTTCTCTGCCATTCCCCTTTTCCTTGGAGCTATTCCTAGCAATAGCATTATAGTCCAAAAGGTCCTTGGCTGAAGCACTAATGGCTGAAGATCAGTTATAAATGCACAAAGATCAGCTATTTAAACTCTAATATAATCAGAATTTCCTAACATTTGTTCTAAAAAGTAAACTGGGTTAGAAAGAGGAGAAGAAAGAATCAGGATTTCTTTCACTTTGTCATTATTCTTCCACAATTCATGAACTGAATCAGAAGCTTTTGTCTTTGGGAACCTAGTTTGTTTATACTGAATCAGGCTTATCTTGTAGCTAAGCAGAATGTCCTCACTTACTCATAGCTTCCAGACTCCTCCTGCTAATTTTTCCCCTTTCTCAGTGTTTTTCCCCTGCCCATATGCTTTGCACCTGCAGCCAATTTTATTATTGGTTGTGTTGGTGTATGTCAGTGCTGCACTTTGCCAGCTTCTGGCAGGAAGGTCTGTAACTAACTCCTCTAGGAATCAGTTGATCCCTTGCCCCAAAATGATTTAACTGATTGCTATTTCTGGTCTGGGGAGAACATGCTGCAGGATTTGCCAGTAATGTAGGATTCCCTGTTTGCATAGAGACACAATATACTAGAACACTTTCATACTCAGATTGTAACTACTTAAAACTGAAATCAGAAGTTCTACATGGTCAAGAACTCCAGTTTATTACATCTTAATTGTACTTATGTCTCTACAGTATCTCTATTGGGCAGCATAGTTATGCTAATGAAAGTAAGAGACAGAAATTGTCAAAAATGTGTATGTATATGTAAGCACCTAAAATCAGAAGTGAAAGATTTAAAATAATTTGTCCTTTACATTGAAACATTTATTGATGATAAGATTCGAAATTGGAAAACTATTTCAAATCTTGGCATTGGCCAGAACGTAAGTGTTGCTCCACGCTGCCTGGGAACCTATTAATAGAAACTGTAGCAAACCCCGGAGTTTGGCTTAGATGAGCAGAAAACAACTTCTATTGTGTTCGCCTGAATTTGCACATGTATGTGTGAAATTTGGCTTAAATACTGTATGAAAACCTTCACAAGCAAAGTGGTACACTGATGATGAAACCAGTGTGCAGATCACATGGGCAAATTTTAGGTTAAATCAGTGTAACTGCATGCACAAAGCCATCTCACTGCAGGATAAAACATATGAGACCATTAAGATGGTCCCTCTCTGTCTCTTTAGTGTTCAATACATTTGCATATGGAGAGGAAGAAGAAGATCTTCCATGCACTGATTTGACAGGCTAGAAATCTATTCCAAAGTTGTTCAAGCCTTTCTTTCATTCCTCCCTTTCTCTGGGGAGATTTTTGTGCTATCTCTGATAAGTAATGCTGTTCTGCATCCAGCCTCCGAGGGAGCTTTCCCATCCTGCCGTTCCAACAGCCAGGCCTTTGGCTTCGGAGCGGGGTGGGAGAGGGCTTACAACTTGGCAAGAGAATTGAGGTTTTTTTTCCTCCTCTAAGTTTGCTGTAAGTGGAGATGACACTTACACACACTTGTCAAAAGAAACTGCTGCTTTTATAGATGCACTCATGTGCACAGATACCTAGACCCTATGATTCAATGACATGACAAGATATGGCAAAATGTCTCTCATGAAAGTTAGCACAAGCAAACTATTTGCATTCCATGTTCTTTGTGCAATGAAAAACCCACCAACTTTACCTCTGCCTAGTTTTTGTTTTGGTTTGTTTTTAAATTTTCCAGACACATCCTGAATGCGTGAACAACCAGTATTCATGTTTACAGAATTATTTAAGGAAGTCAGTTCCAGAGCTGGGTGCACAGTTTCTCTGGCCAGTTGAATTGGCACAAGCAGGTTCTTATTTGGCCTAGACTGAATGGTGGATGCTGCAGAGGCTGCTAAGGAGAGTGGACACACTGCTGAAAGCTGATTCAGCACCAAGCCACTCCTGAGAACACTGAATTACCTTGCACATCACACTGCTAAAAAGAAAAAAAAAAAAAAGAAAGAGGCAAGTAAATACTCTCAGCCATCAGCAAGGATGAATATAGCTTAAGTAACCTACTCTTTCTTCATTTGACCTCCAGATAATTTTTGTAGGAGGTTGGGAACGGGAATGGCCAGTGTTAAGCCACTCTCCTTAACTTCTTTCCTGGATTATCCTCACAGGAAAGGTGACAGTATTAGCCCTTCAGCCGTAGTTTCAATACGGCTCACTGACACTATCTGCAAGTATTCTGAGGTGCGAACAGCTGTACCTGCCTGGATGGGAACTACAGCATCTCCACACCAATATTTTTAATTATCTGCCTTTTTTTACTGGGCTGGTTGAAGGCTTCTACCTGATTAGAACACAGTTCTTAAAACAAAAAAAAAGTGTAACAGCACAGGTCAATTCCAGACTTCTCAAAAGAGTTGGATCTGGTTCTACTAATTGAGAAGCGTATTCTCCAAGCAGTCTGAGACCAGAGCTAGAATATTTGTATTCTGTGTGCATAGGCTTGCTGACTTTAGATCTAGGTAAAAGTGTCCATCTTCCAGTGTAGAAGTTCCTCCCTTTGATCTGAAACATGAAATATACTCTGCTTAGGACTTCACATTGCAAAAGCTTTTGCTCCCCTTTTCCTCCTTCTCCCGTTTCTCTCCTTCCCTTTATCGCTTCCTCTTTCTGACACTGCCACAGAAGAGTGAAACAAAGTCATTTATACTGAACTCTACACTTCAGCAAATGTATTTTTTCATAGAAATATGAATGTATGTCATATAATTAGTGACCACAAACATCGAACTCTTGCAGCGTTGCTTCAAGCTACAGCATTTTTCTTCCTCATTGTTAGCCCTGTTCGTGCCTACACCTTCAAAGGTGTTTTACCACTTTTTTGAGAGCAGTTTCACTTTGCAGGATTGATCTCAGAGCCATGGAGCCCTGGATGAAGTTCCTCTCTCTAAAATTCATGGCTGAGTTAGCAATGCTCTGGCAGAGCAATCTGAATTCCAACTAGCTTCGCTGGTTACCGTCACAAGGAGAGGGCTCAGAGAGAGCACCCCTGCTGCCTGCTCTGTGGAGGTGATTGCAATAGTGCTTGAAGTCCAAAGAGTGGAACCCTGTTTGGATAGCTGATTAAGGCATGATTTTTAAGCTAATACTCTACTGTTGTCAATTCAGCGAGATAAATTAAAAAGCCAGGCCAAGATTTTCATGCTTAAGTAATGGGGTTTTGTTCTCACTTTGAGATATGTAAAAGAGGGTTACTAGATTATTAGGTGCTCAGATCTCCTTGGGATCCCTCGTCTGGGCAGCCAGACTATCAACTGCCCATTAGACTTTCAGAGAAAAATACATTCCAAATCACTAGTCATTTTTAGTGTGACATTTGTCTTTTATTCTACACCTTATTGGGTAGATAGCTGATTTCATAATTAATTGCTACTGTCTTTTTTTTTTTTCATACAGATTAATGATGTTACATCAACATCTAGTTCTTGTCTTTGGAATATCTCTGGCTAGAGATATATATGCGCATAGAAGCTGTTATTCAGAAGGCCAGATCTCCCTGTACCATTTCTGCAACCTCACTGATGTTCCACTTGTGCCAAAGGATACTGTGAAGCTCTTGCTAAGTTTCAACTACATCACACAAGTGAACGCGACTTCATTCCCACTGCTGGAGCACTTGTTGCTGCTCGAAATTGGAGCACAGTATATCGCTCCTGTTACCATAGGGAAAGCAGCTTTCAGGAACCTGCCAAATCTCCGGGTCTTAGATTTAGGTTTCAATAAGATTCTTCAACTGGATCTTGATGCTTTTGTGGAGCTGCCAAATCTGACTGTACTCCGACTGTTCTCCAATAATCTGGGAGACTCCATCCTGACAGAACGCTACTTTCGAGATTTGAGGTCCTTAGAAGAATTGGATCTTTCGGATAATCAAATCACAAAACTTCATCCTCATCCCTTATTTTGTAACCTAACGGTCTTGAAAAGTGTGAGCCTGAAATTCAACAAAATATCCAACCTGTGTGAAAGCAATCTTACCAACTTCCAAGGAAAAACGTTTTTATTTTTTAGCCTCAATTCCAATAATTTGTATCTTACAAGTCAAACAGCCTGGGCCAAATGCCCAAATCCTTTTAGAAACATTACATTGAACTTACTGGATCTTGGTCACAGTGGTTGGGGCACAGAGGCAGTACAGTATTTCTGTACAGCCATAAAAGGGACTCAAATCACTGCTTTAAAACTGAGTCCTCATATAATGGGTTCAGGATTCGGCTTTGATAACTTAAAAAATCCAGATGAAAATACATTTACAGGTCTAGCAGGAAGTGGTGTTCGTTTGCTTGACATTTCACATGGTTACATTTTCTCTCTCAATTCCTTAGTATTTCAAAGCCTTCGTAACTTGGAATTTTTAAACCTTTACAGAAACAAGATAAATCAAATCCAAAGGAAAGCATTTTTTGGCTTGGGAAACCTAAAAACTCTCAATCTCTCAAGTAATCTTTTAGGTGAGCTGTACGATTATACTTTTGAGGGGCTACGTAGCGTAATGTATATTGATTTACAGCAAAACCATATTGGAATGATTGGTCAAAATTCATTCAGTAGTTTAGTAAATCTAGAAATAATTGATCTTCGAGACAATGCCATTAAAAATCTACCTTCTTTTCCGAGTCTGAACACTGCCTTTTTAGGTGACAATAAGCTAATAACTGTAGTAGACAGAGTAATAGCTGCAACGCATCTTGATTTAGAAAGAAATTGGTTGGGAAACCTGGGTGATCTGTATACCCTCTACCAAGTTCCAGGCTTGCAGTATATCTTCTTGAAACAGAATCGCTTTTCTTACTGTGTGAAAAGAGTAAATGCTGTAGAAAACAATCACATAATCTATATAGATCTAGGACAAAATATGTTACAGCTTGTGTGGGAGAGAAATTTGTGTTTGGATGTGTTCAGGGCACTCTCCAAACTGCAGGTCCTACATCTGAATAACAACTACCTCAGTGCTCTTCCACAAGAGGCTTTTAGAGGTCTAGCATCTCTACAGAGACTTAATCTAGCCTCCAACCTCTTGTCTCATCTGTCTCCTGGGGTTTTTCCACAAAGCCTTAAAAACCTCAACTTGTCTGGAAACCAGCTTTTCTCCCCTGAGCCGGAAGTGTTTATGACTTTGAGTATCCTGGATATAACACACAATAATTATGTCTGTGATTGTACTTTGAAGAACCTGTTACTGTGGCTGAATGAAACCAATGTCACCCTCGCTGGCGCAGAAGCTGACAGATACTGTGTGTACCCACCTGCTTTTGCTGGGGTGCCTCTGTCTTCCCTTGTCTACGATGGCTGCGATGAAGATGAACTCCAGCAGTCTCTCAGGTTCTCAGTATTCATCTTTACCTCTGTCACCCTGGTTATGTTTCAGATAGCAGTCGTCATTTTTACTCGCTGTCGGGGGATTTGTTTTGTCTGGTATAAAACTGTCACAAGAACTTTGGTAGACAGCCATCAACAAGCAGCTGACACAAGTGAGTATAGATATGATGCTTATTTATGCTACAGCAGAAATGACTTTGAATGGGTCCAGCATGCTTTACTGAAACGCCTGGATTCACAGTATTTTGGCAAAAACAGATTTACTCTGTGCTTTGAGGAGCGAGATTTCTTGCCTGGAGAAGACCATATCAACAATATTCGTGATGCCATTTGGAACAGCAGGAAAACAGTTTGCATTGTGACAAGGCAGTTTCTCAAAGATGGATGGTGTGTGGAAGCCTTTAATTTTGCCCAGAGCAGGTACTTTTCTGATCTGAAAGATATCCTCATCATGGTAGTGGTCGGGTCGCTGTCCCAATATCAGCTGAGGAAACACAAGCCCATTCGAAACTTCCTGCAAAGGAGCCGATATTTGCGGTGGCCTGAAGATTATCAAGATGTAGACTGGTTTTTAGATAACCTTTCCTACCAAATTCTGAAAGAGAAAAAAGTGCAAAGGAGAGCCAGTGATATGGAGCTGCAGGCTGTGGCAACACTCTCCCGCTGATGCTGTATGGGTTGCTGTCTTTTCAGAGCAGCTTTACTGTGGGAGGAAGAAACACAAGTTTCTTCAGCTTTCCTTCCAAAAGCAGGTAGGAATGCAACTGTTTCAGTTTAGATATTAACAAACATGGAAGCAGCTTGAAAGAAACCTGCAAATACAAGCAAGTGCAATTATTTTACGGACTATGACACCTTTTCAGGGGAATCGAATGAATCATGGTTGCTTCACATTTTGAATTTCTCAGCCTGAGAAACTTTAACAAGAAACTTGGCAGCAGCAGGATACGCTCTCCTGCATGGCCCAGCCTGCTCACTGCTCCGTGGGTTACTTTCTCCTGTGCATTCTGACCTCTGTAATTTTCATGCCTCTTCCAAAGAACCATCAGTCTTCCCCAGCTTTACCCTTCAACACAGGTTTTGTTTACTCCCTTAGCCCTCACTTAGCCTAAACGTCTCACCTGGAACAGAGGGATTTTGCTGCTGACTCTCACAGGGTGCGGCGGCCGCATGGGACGGACCCGCACGAGAGCAGCAAGCACCAAACTACCTCAGCAGCCAAGGGGGCCATACGCCCTATTGAAATAACTTTGTGGCATCTGTGCCGTCCCCGTCTCTAAAACTTGTGCCACTTTGCCCAGGTAGGGATCTGCAGGGAGCTGATGAGGGTCATTTTGATGGCAGCCTGACTCGGCGTGCACTGCTATGAAGTCTGTGCCCTTTGCTTTGGCAGTAGCGCGTTCCTCGAGTCATTTGCAAACGGGTGCACCAGTGGCAGCTCTGGATGTGCCACTGCATGCGACTTACACCGCTGTAACTGCTGCATTAAAGACCGCTGCCCCTCGATCCGTGTGGTCCTTCGGGGCGGGCTCGGGACAGGCGCTGGGGAGGCTGGCGGCGCTGGCGGGCCCGGCCTGCGCTGCGGAAGCCCTGGGTGGCGCTCGTGGCTCGGGCAAGCGC
>VZSG01000785.1:226705-247566 GCA_013398315.1 Nothoprocta pentlandii
CGCCGGGAGCACCCGCGGGGAACGGCGTCCCGAGCAGGAGTGAGTCTGCCCAGGCACCATCTCGGGCAGGTTTCGCCTGTCGGCAGTTGTGGAGCTGAACGTGCTGTAAGAGACGGGGCTGTTTTTATGAATGCACCTTTGAGTGAACCTCACAGTCCAAACATATTTGGCCGAGTGTTGAGTGAGAATGCTCACAGGACAGGACTTTTCAGTGTGTTTGTAACACACTCCTATCACTTCAGATACTTAAAACTCTTCAGGTAATCTATGTATGTAGGAACTATTGAACAGGGAGATGCAGAAATTACCAAAATGGCTCTGTGAGGGCTTTGGCACTTAATTTAAAATATTTCTGTCTAATTCATGCTTATCCTGCTGGTGGGAGTGGGCTAACATAAGACTTGGATTTACTTCAGTCTTTGGAAAGTTCTGACCTTTTTATATGAAGACTTTAATAAGAACTTCCCAAGAAGGTAAAAGCGGTTGGATGAAATTTCATCCCTCTGCATCAGTCTTTACCTACCACTTTGGAAGCTTAAGGAGATCAAAAGTGGGAAAACTTCCTTGTACCACAGAGCAGCTTAAAGCCATTAGAAGTAGCCCCCATCTGGCCCTTTACAAATTCTACCATAAAGGACGGGCAAAAGCAGGAAGGGGTTTTTGGAGAGGATGCTACTGGATCATTCCTCTTTGTGGAGTGGTTCATAGGTATGTGAGTACCTTCAGTGGGAAGTTTAAGTAGGATCTGAAATAACTTCCTTTTTCACTCACTATGAAAGCACTCCAAGCTTTAGACTCCCAGAGCAAATATAGTTGGTACTGTCTGTCCTAAACGATGAAAAATTCTCTTCAAATAGGTCATAGGACCCTTATCAGCATTTCTGTGGAGTCACTACTTAAATGACAAATCCGGGGGGAATTGTCAAGAACAGGCTTGCAGCCCTTATACTGCTCTGCTCAGCAGAAACCACAAAAGAGCCCTGTACAAAAATGGACTCTGCCCAATGAATTAAAGCCATAAATCGAGGCTCTGCCTCATGACTATTGATCAGATTCCCTTTAGGCTCACTGGGAACATTACTGCTCTATTAGAATTTTATGGCTCTTTAGTTAAGGGTACTGTCATCATTTTTACCCACCTTACTCAGTGAAAGACATTAAGTTGTTGGAGAGCATCCAGAATGGGGTGTGAAGTGTGACACCGGCTCTAAAGTAAGCTGTTAAGATGGAAGCTGGTGAATTTATTTGCAGTAGCAGCACAGGGAATGTTCAGAGGACAGTGACTTGGTGCCACAGGGTATCATCTGTGATATTTAATAGTTAGAGCCTACTCCCACCGTTGCATCATATTTTATGAACATTACCTGGTTTAAGCAAGCAGTGCAGTTCAACCAGCACAGCTAGCAAGCCTGGCCAGAGCCCACAGGTTACACAGCCTCCTGTGGGAAACCAAGACGCGCAGAACCACAACCTGGAGTCTCCAAACATGTTCCTGCGAAGGGGAACAACAGAAGTCGAAGTACCAGGTCTTACATTTAGCTCTCAGATTGCTAACTATGCAATCCTCCAAAAGAGCTGCCTCTATGGAATCATACAGACTGCCGCTGGTTGTGGCAGCATAGATGTATTTGCGTGGTCCATTTTCACTGTCCCAACAATTATGTCTTTGCTAATCCCTCCTCTTAGAGCCTGTTCAGGGTGCTAGCAGATCTACCACCAGGAACTTGGTTGTTAATTTACACTTGATACCCATTATTGCACCCAGCTTGATAGTGGTGCTACTATTTGTGGAAAACACCAGCACAGGCAACACCACAGACAGTTCTCTGTCTAGGGAGGGGTGCTCCTGTGTATGTTGCTCAGAATCACACTACTTGTGTGTGTGTGTGTGTGTGCGTGTGTGTGCGTGTGTGTGTGTGTGTGTCACATCATTAACTCAGCCTGTTTGCTGACTTCTGGATCTCTTTCAGCATGACAGCTGTCCTGCCTCTCACTGCCAGAGGGCATCTGGAATTCAGATTATTGTATCCCACCTTTTCCATTTCATGTGGTGCTGGTTATTTTACAATGGCTTTAACATATTCTTTTCTTGCTGTAACTGTGAATACCAGCAGCCCGGTTAGATCACGATGCAGGACTCACCTGGCAAAATACTTCACCCTTTCTGACAGAGAGCAATGCGTAAATGAGTGGCAAGAGTGAGTGGTGAGGGCACTGCAAATAGCAAAGTGGCACATCCAAGTCTTGGGATCACCAGGATCACCAAAGGCAGGAAGAATACATATGGCTAAGTATCTTGCCATAGAAAGGGGACTTTGACTCTGTGAGAAGAGAATCATTAGACTCATAGAATCATTATGGTTGGAAAAGACCTTCAAAATCACTAGGTCCAACCACAAACCCATGACCAGCACGCCTGCTAAAGCATATAGAGTCTTGAGGGTCTGCTGCTTGCACAGAGATTGACAGGAGGGTCGTCTTCCCTTGCTATCTCACCTTTGCCTTTTGTACTGTATAAATACAGCATACTGCTTGCCAAAAATAAGTCTATGTTTCCCTTTCAGTATGCAAAAGTCAGTATAAGTATGACATGAGTTATTCCATAGTGCAGAGATATCTATTCATAGCAGACACTGTTTGTTTCAGACATGGCTTTCCTTCCTTTTCGATAGCCTATTGTTTGTCTTTGCTATTTGTATTAAAAACAAAATCTTTGAAAACTGCAAGTAAGAGAGAAAAATATATTCCTCCTGAAACTAGCAGTTCTCCAAACAGGAAGGTTAGCTTTTTCCTGTTTAGACAGTATGTTCAAAAAAAAAAAGGAAGTTGGGATTTTTGATGATAATAATAATTACATGGTATGTAAACATCAGTAAGTATCAAAGAAGACTTCACTATTTATTGTGTCCCAAGTCACGGAGTGCTGTTCAGAGTATCTTATCTTTACCCCTTCCACTGCCTCGTGCAAAGAGCCCTGGCACTGGGTTGGTCACCTGTCTGCTTCTCACAGCTCCCGGGGAGCAAGAACAGGCTGCCTCAAGCCCCTGTATGGTGTGGTGGAAAGCAGTGGAACATCAGCCTTGTATACTACACGGAATTAACATCAAAAAAGGACAAAATATAGTCAGTCAATACAGACAGTTGAGTCTGTTTGCAGTGTTTTGTAGCAGCCAGCTACAAAGCAGCCCCCGAGATAACGGATGGCACAAAGAGTAACTCAAGCTCAAGGAACAGAGGGAAACTCAGGACACAAGGTACCTTTAAAAAATGACTCAGTAGTCTGTGGGATCACTGCAGCAAGAACAGAGATTAGCCTGAAGGTTAATACAAAGCTAGGCATGTTTTGCTCTGGCCCGTCTTTACAATTCTTTATCAGGAGTAATCTGGCATGCGCCTTGATGGAGAACAGACCCTGGTGAGGCGGACAAAGCTTGGTCCATTTAAATAACAGTAATTTCTTCTGTTTTGTTCCTGATACTTTGGACAGGCTTTAGAAAGGTCTGGTTAGTTTTCTGCTCCATTTTCTGTTTTTGTCCAAGTCTCCGATGTTCTGCCTAGGTTCTGGTTGCTAGTGGAAATGAACAACTTCATGAAAGAAAATAGGAAAGACCTTGATTTGAGAGACCTCCAGAATCCAGATAAGCCAAAGCAACAACAATGGCTGCAAGAACCAAAACCTGAAGTTGGCAGAAGTTTCCAGTATGAAGAACGAGGAGAGCTGCATTGCTACAGAGGATACCTTCCCAACAACCTGCCACCTGGTCATATTGTAGATGCAGGGACTGAGAGCAAAAGATTAGTATGAGAGGACAACAGCTTGAAACGTAAGGCACAGTTTTTTAGAGAATTTTGGACAAATCACTTACCTTCTTTCTGCTTCATTTCTTCATCTTCTGAATGCACAGATAAGCACAACCATGTCTCCTAAGGGTGCTGTAACGGTAAATAGATTAAAAATTGTGAGACATTTAAATACTGTTGATGGAGCAATGTAAATGCAGAAAACAGATAAGGGCTCATTTTGTTGGCTTATTGGCCCTGCTAAGGGAGTTCTCCTTGTCCTGCTGTCCTAAAAGTACATTTCTCTGGCACTTATCTTCACACCCAGAACTTTCACTGAGGACGGACACTACTTCCTTTTTTGCTAAAAGTGGAAACTCTTTCCTATTTAGCATGACTTCTGAAAAGAAAATAATGGAGTTCACTAGAAAGTGGGAACCCACTCCCCCTGGGTGTTCTTCCCTTCAAGTATTTGCTCATACTTCTGTGGTCGTTTTTGCTAACAGTATCCTTTTCATCAGTGTTCTTCTCTGAAGAGCCTCATTCATAATATTCTCATTTGGGTACATACACATTCGCCCCCTTGACACTTCAGAAATCCACGATTCCATTCATACACCAACACACGCACAAGAAAGCTGTTTTAAAACCCCAGGAAGTTTGCTCAGACGTGTTCTATTTTAAGACTTGGCCTGAGTCTTGGAATTTTACAATATTTAGAGGATTTGGCAGGGTGACTGTTTCCACACCAGGACATATGTGCAGGCAGAACGTGCACCATACACCTTATGGGAGAGCAAAAATCTACCTGCAAACAAGAGATAAAGACGGAGGCCTGTCGAATGCTTGAGAACAGCCATGGCAAGTAATTTGGGGAAGGCTCTGCCCAAAGAGAGAGGCTGCAACTGGCCAAGGGGCAGTGGGGTGTCTGCTGCTCTGCTGCCTGCATTGCAGCTTGTGAGGAGGAGAGGCCCGTGCACAGAAATGGGTGGTGTCTCCAGCTGCGCTGTAGCATAACCTCGTATTAGGTGACGAGCCCAACTAAACCTTCGTTCATGTCACAGCACTGTAAGGTACGTAGGTACCTACCCGCTATGTTGTCTACAGCACAATTCTGCTGTAGTCTTCTACAAGGACTTGTACAGTCCTTGTTGCAAGAGAAAAAGCTTACCTGGTCAAAGGAGCATGAGGAAGGGCCAATAAGACAGTGCAGATTTTCTACAGTGCTTCAGCATGTTTGCTACCAGAACCCCTTCCAGCAGGGGCACTTGGCTATGGATGGTCAGTCCTGCTGATACAGTCCTCATCAAAGTGAAGAAGCTGCTTAAATGGAAAGCCCAAAGTAATTTTGAACAACAGAATTAGGAGCTGGCATTGCCCACAGCACTACCGTTACCCACTCAACAGGCACCCAGTGGCACCTGGTCAAACACCACCAGCTGACGTAGGGGAGCATTTGCAGGGGTGCAGAGGACACTGTTCCTATGAAGCAGTAATTTTCCAGTTACAGCAGCAGTTCTGGGTCCAAGGTTTCAGGAGGGTCCCATGGCTGACATCAGGTTTCCATGTACTCAGTATTTGCAAGCACTTAGGAAGGAGGCCCAGCACTCTGACTCAGGGACCTATCTGGAACATCTGCAGAAGGAATATTTTAGAAAGAAACAGCTGACTTAACCGCCATGGCTAGGCACATGTTGGATTTGGTTTATTCTTATTCTGTTTGCTCAGTTTTCAGAGCAAGGGGGTGCACCCAAGAAATGGGTGCGGATATTCACTGTGCAGCCCCACACTTTGCAGAAATGTGATCATGGCTGCTCTCAGCAAAGTCTAGGCCTTTGCTCTGCCATGCTACAAATCCTTTTGCTTGTCAGATGACCTCAGAATATACAGTTTTTACCTTAACACATACTGCTTTCTGAACTTTGGCTTTACCTTTGTGCCCATGATTTTGAAGAAAGAAGTTTATGTGGAGCCTGTTTGGAGGGAGGCAATCTGTATTCCATGTGCAGAAGAGGCAGCTTCCTTTCACCATGACCTTCTGGTAGCCCTTACTCTCACGTTGGAGCTCTCCCCACATCCTGTTGACTGTATTTTATTGGCCTGACAAAGCTGCACATCCTGTCTGAACCTATGAACCTTTGGTAGGACCCTCTTCTCCAGGGCTCCAGGACACATACATTAGTAATGTTTGATGACCCACCACAATACCCTTGAAGCCATAGACACTGGAACTGGGCTTTGCTCTTGCAAAACATGATACTGTTCCTTGGAGCCTCATATGTGATGCCCAAATCTTCACAAAATACTTCTATGCCACAAGAAGACTATCCCCAGAAAAAACAGTCAACATTTTAGACAGAAGCCTTTGGTTTCCCTCTGACTTCCTGCAAAGGCTAGGGATGTACCCAGTGGTTTTGGGAATGGGCTCTGGGCTCAGGGCACACTTGTGTTACCAGTGGCTCAAGGTGTGAGACTCAGCTGCTTGGATTGTTGTCAGGCTCATCAACTGCTTTAGCAGTGGTGAATATGTTCATACGCTGTTTATGCATATTTTTGTGCCACTTCTTTAGGAAAAAAAAGAAGAAAAACAAGAAGATACCAAGAAGTCTATATGATTTGGTGTGTGTCAACTTCACAGTTTGATAGAAAAAACATGCTACGGGAGGGTAAGAGCTTGAGAAGAAAGATGTGATTGCTTTAGCAGGAAGGCAACAAACAAAATCCTCAGGCCCCGATCTCTCCTCCCTCGCTGCCACTTCCCTTCCGTGACTCCTCTGCACGGTTTGATCTACCCACCAAGAAGCAAGGGGCAGTTGACTGCACATTGCCCGGCCTTTGAGGAGAATGGAAAAACTTCTGTGAACATTTTTTCCTCTCAATATAGAGATAAACCTTATCAGTAAGATCATGACTGATTAATGGGCATTTTGGCTTTGATGAATCGCCTGAGATGGGAGCCAAAGAGACACCTAGATGTTTGTAAGATGGATGAACTGAGGAGGAGGGGTTTTACACAAGGATGTTATACTAAGAGGAGAACCAGGGATTACAAGACAGAGAAAGAAATGGCTGGAAAACCAGAAATAATGGAGAAAGAAACAAGAATGCCAAGAAAAATAAATGGGCACTTTACCTTTTAAACAGTCTAAGACCTGACCAGGTTCATCCATAGAAAGATACTGAAGGAGTTTAAAGTCTAGCTAGCAAAAAAACCACTATATCTTGAGTAGATAAATCTCAAAGCAAAAAGTAGAAACTTGTTTTCCAGGATCCTAGTCCTTCTAAAAAAGTTTTTAAAACAGCATTAAATCTTGGTAGGCAGATTCAGATGATCTCAACCCTGGACCAGCTCCTGATCTGCCGTGTTCAGAATTACCAAGATGATTCTCCTGCAGATGTGGCCTTAAGCAGGGACCAATATTGTGACTCACTGCTTGCAAATCTCTCCTTCAAGAAAGATGTCTCTATCCCTTCCCAAAACATGAGTAATGATCTTCTGGCGTGAGTCAGAAACCTGCCCTCCAGTTCTCCAAAAGGGACATTTACAGCACTGCAGCATCTAATGGTCCAGGAATCGCAAGGCCACGTGAGGAGTTAAAAGAGCTGCAACTCCCAGGTGGCCAGCAGATCACACGAACCTGCAGGGATGGACATCCTTGTGGATGAACATGGACAATAAAAACAAGGGTCCAAGGATTGCTCTGGAAAAGCCACAATGGGTGTGTTTCCCTGTGGAAACCAAGGACTTCTGCACTCATAAGGGGAACTCAATAGGGTAACAGAAGCTGGTCAGTATATATATATTAGGTAAATCCCAGTATTTTGAAGCCTCGAGGAGTTTCTTGAGAAGATGCCATGGCAAACAGATATTTCTCTGTACGGAATATCAAGCTCATGAGAAAACCACCTCCCCAGAAACTGCTCACAGCAGGAGTCCCAAGCAACGGCTGCCCTGTTAATGTTACCTTTGCTATTAGGCTTCTGAAATTAGATTTGACTGAGGAAAGGAGTGTGCAGGTCCCCTTGTCAGCTCCAGAGGCACGAGACAGGAATGGCACTTTAATGACCCACTTACACGTAATGAAACAGCCATTTATCCTAATTGGAGGAACACTAATTATACGAGAAAGCAGTACACTCCTGGATGGCAGAGCGCAAATGGCAGCTCATCAGACTTAATGAGTAGGTGAAGTGTCCTGACAGAGCATCTGTGCATCACACATGCACTCCTGCAAACAGAAAAATGAGCCTGCAGGGAGCTCATTTGCAAATGAAGGTTTTAAAATGGAAGGTTAATTATGACACCCGAATACATGTGATTTAACTAAAACCAACCCCGTGGTGGAAGGTTTTCCCTTTGCAAGCAGCAGTGAAGCGGAAGGGTGACAGGAACGCTGGGAACATCTGGCATGGGAGGTCCTGGGGTGGCTCCTGGGAGCACAGAGGGACTCTCACTCTTTGCTCCTGTGACAGGAGGAGGAGGTTCCCAACAGCCTTTGAACAGAGCCTCGCACGATACGTAGCACTGCTGCTAAGTCACAAGGGTAAGTATTGTGCTGAAATATCCTTCTTAGCTCTCAAATGGGCTCCCAGCGAGGAGAGAGGTGACAGCTCATGACCTGCTCCCATCCAGCTAGCCCAGGAGCTCAGCTGAGGCTGAGTGTGCAGTGCCTGGGCTGGCCCAGAGCACCATCCATCCATCCATGCATCCATCCACCCATCCACTATCCTTTGGGACAATGCGGAGGCCTCCTATACCACACTGCCAATGGGATCCCGCCTGCTCCACATCCTCGGGCGCAGGCTGCGAAGGGACATGACACCCGTGTCAATGAGCAGGCCCAGGAGAGCACATCAGCCCACCACCTACAGAAAACAAAACAAAACAAAAACCCTTTGCTACATGTTTTGAAAAGATCTAATGAGGAACAGGAGTGAATTGACAGAACTGAAGCCTCTGCCAGGGAGAAGAGCCATCAAAACTTGCTCCTGTGAGCAAGGCACAACATTAAAGTCAGAAAACATTAAAATATTTACCCTCAAGCCACATTAGTCAGAGCCTTAATATATTAGCAGTGCTGGCGGCGTGGAGACCACGCTCACAGTGCTAGTTTTATATCACCAGGATGCCGAGTAAACACAAACTCTGACCAGACAAGCAGGGCACTGACAGCTTGGCTGAAAGAAATAGGAAAAAGAAGAAAAAACATGAGGGACGTAATAAAACTCCAAGCAAAACGTGCTCCCAGCCCAAACCAAAACAAGCTCCAGCAAGAGGGGATAAAAACACACTCGCAGCCTCTGACTGCTCCCCGAGATGAGACATAGAAGCGTGTTGCAGTTACCCCGAGCTGTGCTTTCCCCTGCATGCCAGGGGTGCCCTGCGCCCTGGGACGTGTTTTGATCTCTTGGTGGAAGGTGGAGGGTGCCGGCCAGGCGGGGCTGGTGCCACCAGCCAAGCCTCGCCCGGGCTCCCGAGATTCCTGTTTGGTTTGGCCGCTTCTCCAGCCTCAAGTTCCTGCCCCGGCTTCTAAAATAGAACAAGATCTCCCTGACGCTGAAAAAGGGCAAAGGGTGGAACGAAGAAAGAGCAGTTAAAACAAAAATTTTCTTCTTTTAATTAAAAAAATGAAGTAAAGCCCTCTCCTACAAGATGCTCTGTGCGCTTCCCTGGTGCCTGAAGTTGGCAGGCTGACAGGGCCGAGCGTGCCACACAAAACACCTCAGGTCAAAAGCAGTTTAACCTGACCAGTTACTTCAACCTGTGGGAGATGACGCGGTCCTGACATCACCCTTCCTTGCTCTTGCCATTAGGGGTAATTCTGGCCGAGGGACAGAGCCACGGCCAGCAGCTCCCACGTGCTGCGGCCTGTCCTGCTCCCTGCCCACGGCCTGGGGCAGCTCCGGCGCTCCGCGAAGCTCCCACACGTACAACGGGGCAAGGCGCAGTGCCGAGTACTGCGGTCCTGAGCGCTCCGAGTGAAGGAGTGCTCTATATTTGCATCGTCAGCAGTTCCTGGTGCACACAAGGTGCTACGATTATGTGGAAAGAGAAAACGGAGCAGCAACCCTGGTGTGGTTTGGGGAACAAGAACCCCTCGTGTCCCAGATTTTGCATATCCAGGAATCTCCGCATGCGCCCAAGTTCCTCAGTGTGGGAGAAAGAGGCATTTTCCACCAAATGCTACCTGCAATGCAGTCAGCAGGAGTTTGGACCAGGCTGGGGCTGGCCTTCCCGTTCACAGGGGCCCTGTAGCACAGAGGGCAGAGCTGAGACTGGGGCAGCTACCGGCTCCAACCGAGGTAGGAGGAAACGTAAGGGCAGGAGCCTCCCTGCCTCGGTGCGACAGGGATGAGCCAGGCCCTGTTCCACAGACACAGCTTCATGGTCTGTGTGCCTGCAAGCGGTGACGGACATGAGGGCACCCTGGCACCGAGGGTTTCACTTTAACTCAGGCTTCACAAACGTGCATTTTGGGCAACTCTGTGCTCCTTACCAAGGGCTTTGACTCTGCCGATCGCCAGAGGAGAGGGAAGAGCCGTCGCTGGAAAAGGCGCTCTCCTTTCTGCCTCTGCGGCGGCTGCCACCCGAGCAGAGCGGCTCGGGGAGGCCCTGGGTGCTGGCGGCTTCGATTTGCTCCAGAAGCAGCTTCCCCTCACAAGCTGCTTTCTGTAGAGCCGAGTACGAAGGTGCGGGGCAGGTTTTGCTCCCCGCCTCGCATCCACAGAGCACTGTCATGTAAACACCCCAGGGACACAACAAGCATTTAGATTTAATATTTTGAAGTTGCTACAACTGGAAACCGTGGATAGGAAAGCAGTAGTTAACATGAATATCAGCTTCCTTACTCTCCCTGCCTCTTCCCTCTCTCCCTCTCTGGCAACACCTTTGCCTTCCGCAGCAAACTTCATGCTTACCTGGAACACCCACAAAGGGCAGCAGAAGTGAAACAGCATTAAAAATACTGAATAACCAAACTATCATCTGCTTTACTTTGGCAGTCTTCTTACTGTTGCCCTATCTTCAATACTACAGAAATCAGGCAGATGCCATGTAGTGCCTGGAACTGTTCGCCCCTGTGAGACCAACATTTCTTCTGTGCTTAGAGTAAATATTTTGGTAGAGGAAGGGTGGGTGGAAGGAGATGCAGAGATACCAGAGTGATGTCCACAGTTCAAGTACTTGAGCGCAGAGCAGCTTTCTAAGGAAAGCTCTGAAATATCCTCAGGGAGGTCGCTCTGACTCCGGGTTCATTGTCTCTTTGGAGAGTTTTTCCCTTGTCATTTGTCAAGAGACTGGGGCTGCCTGGGACGTGCGGCTGCCAGGCTTGTGCTCAGGTCTCTGATGCGGCTGAAACTCAAGCTGTTTGTTAGTATGAACATTAGAGCAATTAATGAGCATTAGGGCGGCGCTGAAAACTAATGGAAAGCGCAGGGAGTTCAATCCAGCCTGAGGCGGGCGAAGGGAGGCAGCGACGCTGGAGCGGGCGCTGGAGCGGCCGCATCGCCCCCAGCCTCGGCTCTGGTTACCGCCAGGCTGCCGAACGAGCTGGAGAGGGAGCGAGAGCCTCAGCAGGCTGTAAATGGAAGACGACGTTTTTAGAAACTAATCTAAACCTAAACTTCCTCAAATGAAGCATGCTAATGTGTCTCAAGTTTTCCTTCGCCCCTGCAGCTTGGGGCTCTGCGGTGAGAACTCCCACAAATCTGAGAGCTGTTACAGCCTGCAGGAAATCTAAATCCAGCCGGGAACATCTAAATGCAAAATCGTGGTGGGGCTGTGGCTTCCTTGCTGCCTGGGCTTCCGAAGGAAGGGTGGACCCATCTCCAGATAACACGGGCTTGGTGGAAGGAAGGAAGGAAGGAAGGAAGGGGGAAGCAACAAGGGCTGATAGGAACTTCTGCTCTTTCAATCCCGGAGCAGAGCAGTGTGAAGCCAGGGCAGGCTGGAGCCTCCTGCAGTTTCACATCAATCTGTTTCCAGGCTAAAGAAGCAGGTGTAAGACAGTGCCCTGGAGCGCAGGACCGCTCCTGAGCTCCTGCAAGGGCAGAGGACATAAACGAGACATAAATCCATAGCTTTTAGATTTACAGTCCACCTTCCCACGCGGCAGAGGCCGGCACTGTTAACGCAAACAGTCGCTATTGCTGGGGACAGGCCGTGTAAATAAATGACAGCCACCGTCCCTGCTGCTCTGTGAGGGCGGTGAGGAGGCGACGGGAGCGCGGGGCCCTCCGGCACCTGCCGGCCTTGGGCAGGGAGCCGCGCGGGGCGCTCCGAGCGGGACGGGGACTGTGCACAGCAGCAACGGGGCGACGGGCAAAGAGCAAATTCAGGCCTGGCATCCCAAGGAGGGGCCGTAACTGCAGCTCCTGGACCCCACATCCCGCCCGGCTCCGCCCACGGGAGCCCACGGGAGACGGGGCCGAGCTGCCCGGCGGGGATCCGAGGCAGGCGGGAAGGGAAGGAGGCAGAGGGGGACAGGCTGTGTGCGCAGGACCCCACTGGTGATGAAGTGTATCGGGCTTTTATTTTACTATCATAGATCAATTTTTATTCCACCAATGATTTCAAGCAGTTTTGAAGCGAACATGTTTTGAATCCCCTGGGTGCAGGCCTAGCATTTCAATTTTATTTTTTTAAAGGCATTGTGAAGTTCTCAAAACAGTAAATGAAAATGGAGTTTATACGTCCTTGCCATGCCGGGAGATTTATAAAAATATTGAAGTAATGATATCAACATTAAACATCAGTTTATAATCCCAAGAGTTTAAGGCTGGGGGGATATTATTCTAGAGTTTATGTATTTAAAATAAATATGAATTTAAATGTAGCAGCCTTTATTTATTTTATGGTATTTCTTTAAGAGAGCCAAAACAGAAACAGACCAGGCCATTTTTTACACTTAAGTGTAAAATTAAACAATCGCTTTAAACGTCAGTAGGACTTGAGCTAAAAACAATTCCAAGCATGTAGCTGGAACGTGCTGCCCGATGCAAACACGCTTGCACAGCTTCAGCCTGGCGGGCACGGCGCGAATCTTCCACCCAGCCTCCTATTCCCCCCGCAGTGGAAAACAAAACAAAGCTCTTGTTTACTCCTGTGTTTAGTACTTACTACTGTGAGGAGATATCACAGTTCTTGTAGTTGTTCTCTTTTCCCTAAATCAGGCCTCTCAAATACTGCATTTACAGAGGTTTTCTAGACATCTAGTTGAGTTTTGCAAAATATTAAGCTGCATCCGAATGTATTGCAAAATAAATAAGACTTTGGGGAAACCCTCTCCTTCCCTGCCTTAACTAGACTAACTGCAGGCTGGAGATCTAAATTTCCCAGGGCATCTACTGAGCTGTCCAAAATTCATGCTTACAGCCCTGAGTGTCTTGCCACTGAAATTCTTAGTTGTTAGTCCCATATTACTTTTCCACTGCAATGGAACAATGCAGTTTCCAAACAATGGAAAAGTCAAGATAGAGTAACACTTGAATGATAGTCTTCATTAAGACACCTTCTTTTGGTAAGGTATCATCTTTCTCCCGTGCTGTTAAAATTATTTCTTACTGTCAAACTTCTCTGCAAAATGGTACTGTGAAGTGATGCCAAGAGACAATTTCTTGAATTCTCATCCTCACAGCCTGCTGTTCATGTGGGACACGTTAAGTTAGCAAGGTGCTTGACAAGTCCTCACAGAATCCAGAAAATAGCAGTTTCCCTCCAGCAAGCCTCTGTAATCCTTGCATTTTTAAGAATTTTATTAATTAAATGTTATTTTGCTTAATGCTTCTTGACTCATTTTTTCCAAGTTCTTTGTTCAGCATGTTCATGTTTTGGACACTGTGAAGACAATGCTGCACAAAAGGTGCACGAGTCAGTGTGTATCATTTAAGCAAGGAGATTCAGATTGCTTCAGAACAGGGACTTTTCTTGTGAAGAAAAGCAGCAGCTCCATGTGTGCTGCACCAAAAAACCCACCTCCAATTCACCCAACTACCTACCCCTGTAAACACCCACACTAATGTCAACGTAATGCCATGCAATAGTCCTTGCTCTCTGCCCCATTTAGCAGGGTAATATTTAGAGGCTATGATTTGTTAGAAAGCTGACATATTTTATGTCCCAAATGCAAGCTTCCCTAATAAGAAAGGATCAGAGATTAGGCTACATGAGACTGTGCTACGAGTTTCAAAAACTTAGGGAAGATGGGAATCAGCACAAGGAGAGGGAGAACTGCTGTGTTCTGTTTTATCGATACATAAAGTTACCTTGAGTGTATATTAATGTCAAAATGAGCTACATTCACCACATAAAAAAAGATGGAACAGATTCACCATTATGTCAAAAAAAGAAAAATCAAGCCTTCAGGGCATTGAAGAAAAGATCAAAATTTTAGGGGGAGATTAATTATTTAACGACACAGAATAGAAGGAAGGGTGAGTGGGGGCATTTACAGCTTTGCTGCCGTCACAGCCTGGAGCTTCAGCTGGTCAGATTAAGAAGAGCACATATTGGGGGAAAGGCCTGATGCTCATGCATCACACTCATGCCTCATGAGCATGAGGTAGCTGAGGTGGCCACCTCATATCAGATCACTCGGAAAAGATTAGGGCAATAGTTTAATACATACAACATATTTATGTTTTTGTAATATATTTAAACAGAGACTCTGAGGCAAAAAGTGGAAAATCTAACCGTGTACAGCAGGATGGCACAGCTCAGCTCTCCACCCCAGACACTACGAAGTCCCCCCTTCACGCGCGGCGAATCGTTCCAGGGGTGAGTGAGTGTGCACGCCTTGTGCTGCCTGTTTCTGTTCTTTTGCACAGCCCGCGTGCTGGGGACATCCATGTGCTCTTGCACATTAACATCTTGTTGAGAATGGATTTAGGGCCAGGCACTCCAGTGCGCTCAGGAACTACAGCGACAACCAAGACCCAGCAGTTGTGATTCCTCCTAGTGCCAACACAGCTCCAGTGACTCCGATTAACTTTTTTGATTTACATCATGAACATGAGAGCTGAGTTACGGCCCCAGCATGCGACATACAGAGGTTTCTACACAAAACACAGAACTTGTCTGTGAAGGAAGGGAAGAAGAGGTGGCTGGTGCAGTCCCTGTCCCCTTGACTGTGGCTGCCCCGCTCCCCACATGCTGCAGGTCCCTGCAGCCTCTTGGGGAGCTCTGAATGCTGCAGGTCCCCCCAGCTGGTTCCAGACAAGCTGCTGGGCTGGGCAGGCGGCTGCAGGTGCTGCCTGGTCGCTCACCCAAGGCCAAACTGTCCTCACTCATCGTTCAGTGTCCTGAAAATGACCTACCTGTGAATCCAGTAGTGATATTGGTACCTCATCCATCTAAAGATTTAGATAATCTTTAGATAATGTTCTCCAACATGGAATACTGCTTGAAACATATTGCTGTATGCAGATGTGGCTTAGGTCACATTTTCAAGGGGATGACATTTCTATGTTCAACTTCTGTCTTTAATCACACTGTATTCTGAGGATCAAGCCCCGAAATGCAGCCAGTACAGTTACAACTAATTGTTAGTTAAGAATAATCTGCTCCTTTCATAAGGCATTGAGAAAAGTGCTAGAACTGCTGCTATAAGAAAAATTTACAGACAATTTCTGGTCAAGTCTTCACAAGGATTTAAGAAAGTTTGTTTAGGCTCCAAAGCCCAAACATCCTGCTCTAAAGACTCAAGGCTGGGAGAGTTCAGTTTCTAACACTCCAGCCGTGGTGGCCGGCCCGCAGCAAGAGGACAAATGTTATTCCTGCTGCTTTAGAGAAGATAAATCAGCATCAGCTTTAATCAACCTCAATGGTTTGGGAAGGAGACTCACCGTGCACCCTTAGCTAGCACAATTAACTAAAAGCAACACCAAGCTGCTGCTCTCAAATATCCCTTCCAGGTAAAATGACATTTATACTAAAAAGAAATAAAATCAGTCATAGTGCCTTTAATGCATTTCAGGAATCAACTGATAATTTGGCATCTCCCAGATTTCCTGGAGTCTATGTAACTTTCTGAAGTAATAAGCTTGGGAAAAATAACCAGATCCAAGCTTCCAGACAGAGGGATATGGCAAAGTCAGGGCCCGCTGTGCGTAAAACCACTCAGTGCTCATTAGTTACAGCACAGGAGCACCTCAAAGACTGCAGTCAACACCAGGGCCTCTCTAAGCAAGTGTGTGATCTGCTTTACAGGCTCTCCAAATCTTGGAGAGCTTCTGCCAACAAAGCGAGCAGGTGGACGGGAGACACAAGGAGACGGGGTGACGGATGCCGAGTCGATCGGATGGGCAGCTAACAGCCACGGCACAGCAAACAGGCATGGAAAAAAGGGAGGGGAGTTTATGACAGTGACACTGAATTCAAATTCAGGAGTCTGTGGAGATGTGTGACGAGCTCGAAAGCTCTCGCCTTTCCTGCGCTGCATCTCTCTCTCTCACATAGATTTGTTTTTCTTGGTTGAGGCGAGCGACACTGTGGGAGTAGGCAGTACTTAGTCCTATGGCATACAGTACTACACCAGCTTACCTTCATAAATCAAAGGCTAGGTGTGTAGGTACTTTAGATATTATTGGCAGAAGTAAAATTTAATATAGTTTGCCAGCATGTGGAAAAAATTTAAGGTCCAATTCCATGAAGTCAGTGTGATTTTGGCCTGAATCAGCCATAGCCATCTGCTACCTATATTAAATAGCATAACACGCTCAATATAAATAAAATACATTCAGTTTTTATCTGGTTTGACATTTCTTATGGCACTGAAATTTTGTCATTTGTCAACCTGTGTTTTTAGACCTCTTGGCCTGCAGCCTGGGCTCCATCTGGCAAAATTAGAGGTGTTCCTAATCCAAAGCATTTCAAAGGAATACTCCCACGCTAGTAAATAAAGAACAAATTATAGCTGATTGCAGGTGAATGTAAAAGGATAGGTTTTATTCTGAAAATACAAACCATGAAATACAAGGTATTTCATGCGTATATATAATATAATGGGCAGTATTCCTTCATGTTTCTATACCAGCTCCTACCCATCTGCCAGCACATTACATGAGGTAACAGCGTGGTATTTTGAGCAGTTACACACTGACCATGGTTTAAAAGCCTTATTGTAACTCGGCGTATCTTTTCTTGTTAAGCTGATCACTGTGTTACCCACATTATAAACAGGAATGTAATCTGAAAACCATGGAGCTACAGACAACACAGTCGGATAACTTGATCTAGCAGGTTAAATGTATAAATTGCAGGGGTCAGGAGAATTTGAAATAGGCTCGGATGGAAGTCCCGCTCCCAACGAGACTGTGGGTCATGGAGGTTATTGTTGCACTAGCAACATTAAGAGACACAAGTAGATCCCTGTCTTAAGCCTACATAAAGAAGTCTTTCCTCTTGTATAATCTTGTAAATAAATAAGGTGATTTTACTTTAAAGCCTCAGTATATGCACAAGACACAACGAAGTGTGCCCTATGACCACGTTGTCTTTCCAAGGCTTCCCTCTAGTCTTCGTGTCGTGGGCCACACGTGTCACCACCGGCGGGGCGGGTGCCGAGCACCCTGCCCACGGTGCCCAGTTCCGCAGGGTGGTTTATCCGGGTTCAGGGTTGGGCTGCGAAGCCCCGGCACTGTCGCTCGGAGGAGGCAGTGACGCCAGGGAGGGCCCTTACGTCCATCTCGGGCCACGAGAGGAGCTCCAGGCTCGGCCAGCGGCCTATGCGCGTCCTCATCCACCCAGGGCAGCACGTCGGGAAGGGCCCTGAGGCAGCAAAGCGGCTAATGGGAATGGGAATCGAAGCTCGGGGTCTCCTCCAGGGGCCTGGCAACTGCTGGCCACTCTTGAGAAGAGCCTCAGGAGGACATACTGGTCTCTGCTAAGATTTCCTGAAGTGGAAAAGGAGGATCCCACATCTCCCCACTTCCTCCTAGCAACATGTAAAAACTTAATTATTAATATTTAGCTCAGTTCTCATACATTTTCTAGGGACAGGATCAGGCACAGCCTCATTAGCCTCCAGCCACCACTGGCACTAAGTCTGACTGTGCTCTCCGGGAGCCTTGGATTGGCTTGGATTTTACAGTCTGAGCATGCACCTACACAGCCAACACATATGCACATCTGTTCGGTGCCATGAAACGAGTAATAAACTTATTCTCTTTCCATCATTGCCATTTGTCCAGCTAGGGGAGCTGACAAAAATAAAGAGGGGAACAGGGAGGCAACGGCAAAGCTGCAAATGGCAAGTGCAACAGTAATGCTGTTCACTGGCCAAGAACATGAGCTCATTTTAATCCTTTCTAAGCGTACATTACATCACAACCCCTTATCTGCCCACCCTTCCTTAAAAACTTATAAATCATATTGAAAATACAACATTAATCTTTATCACTTACCTCACCGCTAGTTAATAAGCAGTGGGAGGGAGTTTCCTCGGGCTGAAGGCAGTGGTGAGAAGCTGACTTGGAACGAGCTCCAGTTTTGAGGCTCTCGAGCCGCGTGGCCGTCTCAGCAGGGACCTGCACAGGCCCCGCGTGCCGGGGCGCCCGCCGCCGGTGCCACCCGAGCTCCGCACCGGCCCCGGCAGGGCCGACCGCCGGGCACCCAGGGTGCCTGACACCCTCGTTAGCACTGCCTCGTTCTCCAGACACTAATTAATTTCCTAGCACGTTAAGAACACACAGGACTCGCACTGGGGCACCAACAGTTGTCAGGAAGGCGGCTGGTCGGTGCTGTGGGGCACAGCCCGATGCCTTCCTTGCTGCTCTGATTTTCTTTAGCTTGCTGGCTCCACAAGTGTTAGTTCTTTGCAAATCCTGCTCGCTGTGGTACACAAAAAAATCCTTGGATTATCCCTACTATAGGAGGAATATGGTTCTAAATTGAGTTTTCAGTTTTAAAAGAGTTTTGCTGAAAATGAGTTTTAGTAAAAATGTGTTTTGTATTTAAGAGAAAACACTATTAAACCATGTAAAGATCACGTCATTTTTTTCCCGTAACCTTCATCCTCTTGTTCTGTTCCAGTCACTGGGTACGTGAGCACCAACATCACCACTCCGGTGAGAAGGCATGTTGATTTGTCATTTAAAACTCATCTGCTATGTCCCTTTGATATGAAAATCAGACCAGAAAGAAGCTAAGCCTTTCCTATGGTGAATCTTAACGTGCCAAGTATATGAGAGCAAATCCTTTTAAGACACCTATCTTATTTATCTAAGGAAAGTAAAGCAACGTCATTGACATATGCAAACTATAACTGGAAGAGAGATTCAGCATTACATTATATATCAATTACGATAAATTACATATCTACATCTCAAATCTACCTCCTGTGAATGATGACACTAGTAAGTGTCTCCATGACCAAACCATACCTCTCATTTGAGCAAAGCGTTTAGTCACTCAGGTACAAGGTTTAAAATCCTGTTTCTTGTTTACATGATTTAGGTCAACACTTGTGACTAAATTTTTGGAACTTCTCTGGGTAAGTAAAACACAACATTTTCATTTTCCATTTGAGCTTTCTGAATGGCCCTTATCCCATCCTATAGGCAATGAGTCGAGGACATGTGCTATGCTTTTCTTTGCAATAGCTCTACTTGCAACTTTCATACTTATGGAAAAATGCAATAGGGAAAAATGTAGTGATGGAAGGCACTTCATTCCTGGCTTTATAACTCCTGACTTTATATACATACATATGTATATCATATATATGAATTCTACTTTTCTTGTCATCACTAAGCAGTAATTAACTTTCACTTACCACTGTTTCTTCTTGCAGTCTCTTGTATTCAAGGGTAACTCTATAAAGTAGGTGGCAGGAGGGGCAGTTTAAAATGTTTCACAGTGCTATGCACACAGATATAAACAGCGGCAGTGCAAGTGCTGCTGATCTCCAAAGAGCCATTCTTCAGATTTTGTTGGGATTAATGGTTAAATGTATCTCAGAACACACCGCGCTGCGGAGCTGCTCCCCCGGACGACCTGCATTAACGCGGCCGTAGCCCCGCGGCCGCCTCCAGCTTTGCAGCAATGTCCAAAGCAGAGGCAGAGGAGCAGGGCGGATGAGGGGGCCATCCCGCTGCGCCTCTGTCTCACACCCCTGGCTCCAGAGAGGGAGTGTTTCTTGGTCTCACTTTATTTCTTGATATAGTTTATAAGGAGAATTCAAACTCAAGCACCCCGGAGCAAAAATTAAGGCATAATCCATCTTCTGAGTTACAGCAAAAACATTCTGGACAGTATCAGGTTTCACTGCACGTAATGGCTTTATGAAACCTATAAATGTTCCTGTGCTATAAAACACATTTCTCATTCCAAAACGCAAATTATAAGTCACTGAATCAAGACTTTTACTCTTTAGCGCTTTCAACGTACTTTTAAATGAAAGACACAAGATTGCCAAAGTAAAGATTTATTATAGTGTTTTTATTAACAAACTTTCATTGGAAAGCTCTGGGCGCAGGAGCAGAGGAGGCACGTTGGCTTCGACGTTTGGCATATGACAGTCAACAGAATTGCACTTCACCGCTAGGGCTGCGCTGCAGCAGCGCGGGGCCTCGCGGCAGCCCTCGCAGCGGGCGTCCCGCCCCGAGCGGCTCGCCGGGCGCTTCGCCGCCGCCCGCTCCGCCTTCGAGACGGGCTCCTCCTGCACGGCGGGCTCAGCGGTTTTGCCCTCCGCTGCCTTCTTCTGCTTCGACGTGGAGGCTTTCTTGCTCTCGAGCCCGTTTGCGTCCGCGCCGCCCTTTCCGTCCCCCTTGTCCTTCTGCTGGCAGGATCCCTTTTGGCTGTTGGGAACGCCGTTCTCGCACTCGGAGCAGTGCACTATCAGAGGCCCCACGTTCTGGCAGAGGAACTGCGAGGAGCTCGTCACCTCCGGAAGAGTTCTTACGCTTTCCTCGGCGCTCTGACAACCACACGCATCTGTCCTATTGCCTCTCTGATGGGCCTGAAGCTGGTGCACTGACTGGAGGAGGAGGCTGGCGTGCAGGGGGTTGTGCGCGGCGGCGGCTCTGGCGAGGCGGCCCGGGAGGCAGGCGCAGGGCAGGAGGTGCGGGCCGGGCGGCGCGGGGCC
>VZSG01000785.1:247976-307066 GCA_013398315.1 Nothoprocta pentlandii
CGGCGGGCGCGAGGGCGGCGCAGCGCAGCCGGCCGGGTAGCGGGATCTGCCCGCACGTGCCCTGCGGGCCCAGGCAGCGGCACATGCACTGGAAGAAGAAGGTGGCGAAGGCCCAGCTGATGCACATGATGAGCATCATGAAGGTGCCGAGCTGCGTGTAGGCCAGCACCGTGGACGGCATCATCATGGCTCCGGCCACGAAGGTGGTGAGCGCGGCCATGGCAATGGCGGAGCCCATGCGGCTCAGCGAGAAGACGACTTTGCCCTCGCGGTCGGCATCGGGCGCCAGGCGGTAAGCGACGCCGTAGTGCACGGCAAAGTCCACGGACAAGCCGACAGCCACGGAAATGGTCACGGATTCTAACACGTTGAGCTCCCATCCGAGGAGAACCAGGGAACCTACCGTGACAAAAATAGTCCCCGCTATTGAAACGATGGCGTAAAGGCTGATGATGATATTCCAGGTTGTGAGCAGCATCACGCTAAACGCAACGGCAACGGAAAGACCCATGGCAATCAGAGTGCCATCAGAGAGGCTGTCCTGAAGATCGTAAAATTCCAAATTACTCACAAACCAGCCGTTGCTGAGGCCCTCGGGGGCAGAGCTGAGCTCGTTTGAGATCCAGGAGTCCACCTCTGTGTAGAACTGATGCATTTTCTCATAAGCAAGCGTGAAGAGGTAGGTGCTTTGAAACTCCAACACCACTGCCCGGATAGTGTCATTGAGGTCAAAGCGAGGCCCGGGGGTTTTGCTGTCTAAATGGTACCCTGTGCTTCTTTCCAACTCCATGATAGCTCTCTTGATGCATAATTCAAAAACTTCTTGCTTGTATGGAAAGCTCCAGTGGCTGCAGCAAGGGTACAGAGCCGGCTCGTCGCAGTCCTGATTTTCCATCCATTGCTTAAACGTTTCAATAAAGCAGCTTGTGAAATCTTGCTCGTCAGTCTGATAAAAAAAGGTTTGATTTCTTAGCCTCTGGCAAAAACGTAAAATCCAAACCTGCGAAGCCGGGCTAGCAATATTAAAGCTGTTATCCAGCTGTAACTTTCCTTTACTCTTAGGGTTTAAAGGGTCCCCGTTATCTTCAGGGATGACGCCCCAGATCACGGTAATGGGCATGTGGAGTTCCTCTCCGTGGTGAACACGTTCAAACATGAAAAGCTTCTTGAACTCGGCGTCATAGCGTTCAAAGGGGTGAGAAGACCTGAACACCTGGAACTCGGAGAGCTCCAGCGAGGGCAGCTTCATCTTTGGGTTCACACACACAATGTAGGCGCCACCTATCGTTAAGGCAAGGAACCAGAAAAGCCAAATGTATCGAAATTTGATAACAATGCACGGCAGAACCTTCTCAAAAAATATCCTGGATGCTTCTGAGACTGCAAAAACCACCTTGTGGAACATTTGGCACAACACTGTCCAGCAGCTTTTGTTGGTGAACACCCTTTGGTGGGGCTTCTTAAAGCAACTGAAGATATTGAGGAGATACCGTTCGTGTAACACAACTACGGCAGGCAGCCACGTAACCATCAGAACATAATTCACCAATATGGCAGTGCCAGCATAGACACCGAAACACCTGATTGCCGTGATGTTGCTGACGTAGTTGGCGTAGAAGGCAGCAGCGGTGGTGAAACTGGTGACAAACATGGAGAGAGCAGCATGCTGCAGGGTGATGCTTACTGTCTCGGAAGTTCCCGCGTGGGGCTTGTCAAATTTTGTGTAGTTCCAAACATCACACAAGACAAAAGCATCATCTGCTCCAATTCCAACAAGAATAATTAATGCAGTGAGATTCATAAATGGAAAAAACTCAAAATTAAATACTACCCGATACAGAAAATAAGAAACAATCAAGGAGCTAATTATTGCAAACATAGTCATTAGCGTGATAAACATTGACTTCGTGTACACACACATAACTAACAGAACAATTACAATGGCTATGGCAGGATACACAGTATCCATCAGCAGGTAATCTTGAAACAAGCTGTGTTTGATTCCAAACTCAATCCCCGTGATGGTCGTTACGCCATCGGAAGCGTTCCAGTTCTCAAAGTTATCCAGGTAAATGCTCATCATGCTCTCTCCCTTCTCAGTGGGAGAGAAGAGCATGCTGTATTTTAAAGCTGGTAAGACGTAGTCAGCTGTCTTTGGGCTTAGGAAATCCTTGTCCACGAGATAGTGGAGGATCTGGTAAACGGCGTTGTACTTGGTACACTTGCGAGGCACATTCGTACACTTGAGCTGGTCCTTCCTTTTGGCATTCATGTCCCAGCAGTCGGCCCCCAGGGTCCCGTTGTAGTAGTATTTGGCACACGTGCGGAGCAGCTTTAGGGTGTGAGACACGTCTCGCTCCACAATTTTTTGACACGAAGACCTGTTGTTTAAAATGGCAATGTAGTTGCCCAGGGTCCAGCTGGGGCAGCACGAAGCAGCAGTGGCTCTCTGGCAGAGATCACCAAATTGGGAATGGGATCGGATCTGTATAAAGACAGGCAGGGCAAAAATCCATTTTAAAGTGAATCTGAATCATCGTTCGAAATCAGAAGCATTCACACACCCATCCCCATTTAAATGGGATAAAAACTGAGCTTATGATCATTTGTATTAAATTTTTAAATTCCTATTTCCATGCATAGTGTTTGATCTGCCTCCCATTACTCATGCCAGCCTAAATCAGCAGTAGCTCTGCTGAACTGTCACTGTGGCACAGAACTGGCTGTTCTGTGATAAGAAAGCCCTAAGTGATAAGTGATAAGTGATAAGAAAATTGCACTAGTCTGTTGTTTAAGGATGCGCTGAGGTTTCTTCCAGAGTGAGGATCGTTTCTCTCCTCTATTATCTCATACTGTAGTCCTGAAAATACCCAGCCAGCCATACGTTAAAAATCCTGTATTCTGCTTGAAATCACAGAGGGAAGTTTCTAGGAGAGGCAGGGATTTACCACCCAGAACAACGTGATGGCTAAAGCGGGTAGTGACTTCCATCCTCCGGGCTCGCTCCTCCCTGTCCCTTTGTGAACCTGCTCCACTCTCACGGGGACATTCCCCCCAAATAAGCCTCCCTAGAGCCCCCAGCCTGAGCCCTGCTGCACGGATGGCCCTGGCCCTTGGGAAGCTGGGCCCATGAGGTGCATGGGTGCATGTCTTGAGGGTCACTCCAGGAGTGAAGGAGCGGGAGAAAATCCTGCAGCGCAACCATCCTAACCAATATTGTGGTTAAGGAAGCCCTTTAGCTAAAGCAGTGGTAAGCCCCATGTGGATGCTCTTCCTTAAGAGTGGTCTAGCTTTAGTTGAAGCCGGTAAGAACATGGACTTGGCTAAATCACCATAAGGCACTTTTAAGCAAAATTGAGTGTGTCTATAAAATATAATTGAATTTCTTTGCTAACAAGGTTAGAGCAGGGGAATTTCACTAGTACATAAACCCCACGAACTTGATACGACACAGGAAATTCAAGTCTTAAATATTTCATGTGTATGATGCTAAACAAAACTTCTGGCTTGTAATGTATGGCATTAGAATTAATCTCTCAAATATTTGGGCACGTGTAAAATTTCAGTCTATTGAGTTATATGCAATGAGGACATATTAATACAAAGTTACATTAATATTTATTTTTTCAGGATTTGGGTCTGAAAATTGTTGTCCATACATATTCCAGACGAGCTAGATTTAATATTCTGGCTTTTTTAGCAACATTGCACAGCTTTATAACTAGCAGCCATTTATAATGTAGACAAAAAAATGTACTTGGGGATTCTCCTGACAGTCATAAAAGCTTTAATATGGACTTAATTTTGTCAACCAGTTTGTGAACGAGAATAAACTGGTATACCAAAAAAACAGGATAATTCACATTTGATTGTTTCCAGATAAATACACTCCCACATGCAAACTCAGGAAAAACGAAGCAACCTCCTAAATAAAAGGAAGCACTGCAATAGCATATCTGTATTTTTCATGGCATGTCTCCAGGTTTATCCTGGGAGCGTATAATAGGCAAGCCCTTGGGTCAGCCAGGCAAATTGTGAGGAAAGGTCTGGATGCTCTTCTCTGCATATTCAAGTTCAAGATGGACCAATGACTTTTTACGCTGTTCTTCAATAGCTGCTGCAGGCTGTGGACGTTCACATTTGCCAAAAGCAAAGCAACCTGAGCAGGCAGCTGGAACTTAGAAGTCAAAATACAAAATGGAGCTGGGAACAACACTAAAATACTATGCAAAATGTGAATATTCTGCCACTAGCAGAATTTTCATTTGCTTCAGGACAGCTAAAACACGAAGCTGTACATCCTGAGCACGTGCTGTATCCGTAGCCAGATCTCCTTGCCAAAGGATCTGTGCGTGACAGGGAAGCACAAACACACATTTTGGGGTCAGCAGACTGGGGAAATCATTTACAGTCTTTGAAGTTTATAAAAGAGCTGCTTGTGGTTTATAGAGAAAACACCCTGTGATTAACACGTGAAAGGCAGGACTCTTCTTATCCCATTAAAAGGGAGAACACCTCCTATAGCTACGTGTATATAGAGTTTCCATGAAGATTACAGGTTTCCCATGTGCTCAGCAGCTGCAGGATGAAGCCCCTAAGTGTCAGTAAAACATATAGTTAAAGCAGTTACAAGCAGATGGGAAAGCAATTAACACACAGGGGATTTACTGATAGCTCATATTTAAGCAAATAACAGTTGGAGCAGAAATTCTATTCATCATTAGAAAAATATATAATGCCTAAGGCTCACACTTCCAGAAAATGCAGGGCCTGATTTTCCTGTCTTTGAATATGGGAAGTTTTGCTACTTATTTAAACAGAAAGAAAACCGTCCCCCTGAACAGCCATGAGTTCAACAATGACGAAATAACTACAGTCAGAGGAGGGTCTGTAGGACTAGGGAGGTCACTGAAGTCACGTATTTCTTTTGACAGCTACAGGGCAAGTGAGCATCCTTTCAAGAGCTGGGGTGCTCGCACAAGAGCACAGCATTCATCATTCACACAGGGCAGAGCTCAGCACTTCGTGTTTTCTAAAGAGTTCATACTTAGAAATGCATTTAAATTCTAATGCAAAAGGCTTCAGCTGCTTCTGTCCTGCTCTGTTAGGGTGTCTAGTTATTATATTCTTAAGTAAAGCCTAAGACAGAAAAAGGATCAGTGGAAACGTTATCTGCAATAAATACTCTTAATAAATAACTACACAACTCTGGCTGCAGCTGTACTAGCCAGTACTTTAGTTCCTCAAGTGTTCTTATTTCAAATGAAGAGCTGTTTTTGTGGAGTCGAGATGGATGGTGCCTGCTCTTTAAAATAGTTTCTTGTTGAGTGATTTCATCGCTCATGGGTCTTCTGTGAAGTGGTAGTTGAAATAATGTTTTAATATAAAAGTGTGCATACATATAGGGCAAAAAAGAGGAATTCTCCAGGGTTAATACCATCATTACACAGATTATTCTTCAGAGGCAGTAACTGATTTTAGTTTGTTAGACAAAAACATTTTTTCCATGTTATTTATGCTGAAATGCTTCACAATAATCTACAATATGTAAGACTTACCTGCATCAGCTGTTCATGCAATTAAATTGCTACAAACATAATGAGCATCTGCATTAATTCCCCTGATTTTTCCCCTATATATCTTCTGACTGAATCAGTTATGTGATTGCTCCCTAGCTCATTTCACTCCAAGACAGCTGGATCAGATAAATACTAAATCCTGCCGTTTGCTCACCTGGCCCATTTTGATTGAGAGAGATAAAGGGTAAATGCACGAGCTCTTCTGCTAGTGCAGGACTCTGGGGGGTAAATGAGGAACGAGCATGTGAGGACAAAAACCACTTGCAGCAAAAGAGCCCAAGCAGAACAAACTCAGTGCCAACACACTCGGAATCGTCCTGCAGCGCTTCGTCACAGCTCGACATTGTAAGCAAACACATGCCAGTGGTTAGGAAAAAAGAGCTTGGGGATTTGCTAGATTAAGAGGATTGCCCAAAAGGCATTGGTAAACAAACATTCCTCATGAAATAATTATGACACATTCATTATGTTAATTGTTTATGATAACTTTGGCTTTGGAGGAAGAAAAACAAGTTTCTTATCAGAAAATCAATGGATCATTCTTAATACACAAAAACATATGAGGTCATGAGGACACAAAAAATTGTTGCATAATAAGTTCCAAAGAAAAAAAATATGATTTTTCAGTAATTCCCAAACAAATTTTTAGACATGTGCCACCTGAATGCTTAATTTATTTTAGTCTGGATCAGTTAACCTGTATTAGTTGAAACCAGACATGATTTTCAATAGTGTGCATAAAGCTGTCTTCTAACCCAAACAAGAGAAGCTGTAAAAGCCCCCGAGCCTGGCTATTACACTGGTCATTTTGGCTCTGCAAGGTACCGAGCGTAAGGGAAACCATATTTACATTGTCCAAGGGAAATTACAGCTCAGCCAGGTGGACAAGGCCAAAATGTCTTACTTCATTTTCTCAGTTTCAAAGAAAAATTTAATATCCCTCTCTGAGTATCAAAAGCCAGATCTAGTTAATTGTGCTCTTTGTTTAGCTACAGTATCTATGTTCCTTCGCCGTCCAGCTGCTACCTATTGTCTTTAGACTTCATAAATCTGAAGCTCCACTGCCTGCCAGAGAAAAGTGCACATGCTGTGAAGATGCAGCCAGTTCAACTGAAGGAGAAAAAGCAAGCAAAACTGAAATATTTTCTGGGAAACAAGAACAAAAGTCCGTGGAGGAATATTTAAAAAGGAAACACAGAGCACAAGTTAAGTTTCTGCAGTCATTCTGTACTAAACTTTTGAAGCAACCCTAGCCTGCCCCCCCATTCTGGGTTCTGGATGGCATTAGCAGCAAAACCCTAAGAAATTCGTGCATATAATCTGACTGCATAAATCAGAGAAAGATGTGGAAATGTGAAACGCTCTCATCTGCTATCAAACTGCAATGGGCATCAAAACAGATTTTGAATATTTGCTCATATCTGCATATTAAGCAATTGAAAGAGCATCTTTACTTACCCTCAAGTTATCTACATTGCACATTGACTTAATTGCATTCAAATTCCACAAATTCTCTCCTTCTGTTGAAGTAAATACCACTCGGGAATAGCGGTCACCTGAAATTACAGCAGGAAGGCTTGTGGTTATTCAGGGGTCTCTGGTATCAAGGGCTGAAGGAAAATCCCACCATTCAGATGACAGAGATGGAATCTCTGTCAGATCATGGGAATCCACCTCACTTGCACGCTGATCTTGCTATCTTTAAGATTTAGTACACACAAGAGTTTCAGTTTCCTTAAAGTGCATATAGTAAATATGTCATCTTAAATATTAGATACTACTTAGAAGTTCTACAGACTGCTATCCTAGCAAATTATCTTCTGAAATATGACAAACAAATGAAAATCAAAAGATCTAATCAGCAAATTATGAAATTCCTGGCACAGCATAACGGCAGCACATAGATAATAGTAATCAAAGGCTGATTCAGTAAGACATTTGGGTATATAAATAATAATTATAAAGATGTTTCTACAAGAATGTTTTTGCTTCAGAACTGAAAGACTGCAGTAGAAATTGTCATAGTATCCTTGAGGCCATTTTAAAAGAATTCTACAGCTTAGATACATACAGAGCTTAAATTACAAATTAAATCACATTTATTAAGAGACAGCTTTTAGGAAGAAAATTATTACTTAGTAGCAGCAAGATCATCACGCAGAAGGGAAACATATACACCCACACCCACATATCTATGGTACTGTATAGTATGTTATGGTACTTTGGGTTAAGAAACATTATCAGGTTAATTGCAATGTTTCAAATATGAAAGGTTGAATTTTTCCCTTTGCTGGTAATTGGCCAAATTGTTGGGAAATTGCTGCCTCTCCGAGAGCTGTGATGACAAGACTCAGGAGTCCTGCTTTAAGTCCTGCTTTAAGGTCTTTGACTAGGCTTTAGCATCAGGGAAGCTGATCTGACGACCCTGGAGCAGGCAAATAAGGACACCAGGGATGACAAATACTAGTCAAGTATACTGTTTTCTTTACATAATGTATAGGCAAACCTTCCCAGAGAAGCACAATTCTGTCATGATAGCTATGACAGAGCATGCAGAAACGGCGTCGGAAAGAATACGAATGAGACTTTAAAAAATCCTAAAAACGACGAGCAGGACAAGAGCAGTTGGTTCTGCTTCAAGCTGTGGTTCATGCTCAGGAGAATTTCAGGCACGTTTGCTTATCGTTACGGGAGCCCTAATCATTCTAATTCAGTTCTGCTCATAGCAGCAGCATTGATGATCTCCTGCATGTCCTCTAACTTATACTGCATATAAGAAAAAAATCTATTTTACACCTCTGTTTTTCCTGGTTATTGCTCTCTCATATTAAGTGATGTAAACAAACACACAATTACGTTTTCATGCTGTAATCAGTGGATTACACACTGAAGCAGCAGGTCCCATACCGATGCAGCAGCAAAAAGCCCAAGTCTCAAAGTAAGAGCTAAACCTGCTAATGCAGGCGGTCTCACAGGAAGGACCTACCAAAGTCCTGCAGCATGTCTTGTGAGGAGTTCAGGAGAGATTTCATTGTTAATATAACCTCTTTATTTGAAACTAAACATCTCCACAGGGCTTTGGCTGTAAGTTTTTAAAAATGTTTTACAAAAAGTTAAAAAAAAAAAAAAATCCTAGGACGTGACCTGTGGATGTCTTTTAGAGAAGAGCATCATAAAACATAAAGAGGAAAAGTACTTTGGTTTAGTGTTTTTTTTTTTTTTTAAGAATTACATTGATGTGTTGATGACACAGATGAAACACTGTTTTCTTAAGGTAGATTAGGTACAACTTTTGTAGTCCTACATATTAAAGACACCGCTTTTACAATGATCAGTATTAACAACAACTCATAAAAAGTTTAAAGGAAATGGAAGCACTTAAAGAAAGCAATTTAAGGAAGCAGAGTTGTTTCCTTAGACATACCAGTAGGATACAATATTTTAGTTTGATTTCTTCAAAGGCTTCTGCAGACATAGAGAAGGTACTTATCATGAATACATCTAGCAAGACATATTTTCCCTAATATTGAGGCATATAATATAAAGAAGGGTTCAGAAATCATTGCTTTTGCAACAGTGTTTAGGCTTCTTTATACCATTTCTCCACTTACTTGGAATATCGCAGAAAAAGGTGTCTTTGTGGAAGTTCCAGTCTGCTTGCCTCTTCTCTCTTTCATAGTGATCATCTGACCATCTGTCATCCTGATGACTAAAACAGAGTAAATACTCACACTTTATCTTAGCAAAGGGATTGTTAAAAAGAGTACCCAAACTATCACACCTCTTCATAATTCTGGCGTTAAAAAAAAATGTGTTTTGGTTTTTTTTTTGCCAGTGTCACATTAGTATTCAGGAACTGAAATATTCATTACACTTTTTTTTTTTAGAGACTTCAAAGGAAATTACATTGAGCCTACTATTGAAAAATACTGATAATTTGAAGAGAAAACAAAAGTGACAAGACACTTTAACCAGTTCCATATGAAAGACCTCAAAGAATTTGGAAGGTAAGATTCAGTGTTCATTGAAATCAGTGGCAACATATACATCAGCTTCAAAGGGTACTGGAGCAAGCTCCATTTAAGCAATAAAAACCATAAACAAAATAAATTTTCAATTCCAATTCTTACCTTTTAGCCTGCTCATCTGCATACTTGAAAGGATAATTTGCCAGTGTTGCTTTGTAGCCCGTGTTTTTCACCATATTATTCCATGTGACCAATCTCTGCCCTATTGCTGTCCCTCTTGGTTCAAAACCCTAAGGGAGAATATTATGAAATTCCATTAATACATTTCATTCTTTAACTTTAATAGGAAAGTGGAAATGCGATCAAGATGATAGTTTTCAATATGAAGCATAGTTATTCCAGGCATCTATGTTTAAGGTAAAATGCTTTTAAAACAGCCCAGTTTGACAAAGTAATGACCAGCTGCAGGGACTGACAAGGGATAAGAATTCATATGTGTAGCATTTACATCTCTGAGAAACTATGATTACTTAATGTATGACTGTTTAACACATTAGTTCTTAGTTTTCAGAGCAAGGATGCTCTACACTGTTCTCTTCTGTATCTTCATTATCATTCTTCACTGATTAAATATGATTTAAAAATCCTGAATAAATCTAATCAATCCTAATAAAGTTTATCTTTCTAGTTGTCTAAGAATAAAACCTATATGGTAACAATTTTTAAAGAGACTTTTAATCATAATTTGAACAGCTGTATACTGTGTCAAGAAATATCCTTTACTGTATTATGTGTATGCACAGATATACTCTACTGCAATATATCAATAACTCATGGGAATGTTATATTTATATTTGAGGAAAATAACTAAATATAACTTTTTCCATAAGAGCCCTGAAAGTTACTCCTGGGTAATACAGCACAGGAAAAGTAAGAAACGAGCCCAGAATTTAATGGAATCTGATAAAGATTACTTTCAGTCTTTCAATATGGATGTGATTTCATCCCCAGACGGCTCTTTAATAGATCCTGGCACTCACTCTTTGAAACTTGATTTGGAACGTATGGTCGGGCCTGGGCTGTGCCTATTATCTATACCTCTAACTGGGCTGAATTTGCATTGTTCACTGTGTAGAAGTTCTGTTGCAGGACATCTGAGCTCTGAGCAGCTATGTGCAGAGCACCATTAGTGCAGCTAGTGCAGAACTGCTTCTTTGCATCGCCCTCAGCGAGCTAACTGCGCTAACACATGGCAGAGAAATCACCAGGCTCTTAAATCAAATTTCTTTCATGTATTCATCATATAATACTTACTTCTACAGGCTCGCTACTAATGGAATCTTCCTGAAAATTGATTCCCAAAAAGATTAATAGTAGGGGATTTTTTTTTTTTTTTTCAGATTTTGATCGTAAAGTGATAAATTGGCCGATTCAGTTCTCAGATCCCAAGCAGAGTAGGTGACACTGCAGATTTTAGACACAGGTGTCCACCAAACTGAGGCATGTCAAGAGTCAGGGTTTTTTTGTCCAGGCAGGCCTGCCTTTAAAAGGAATTTTAACACATTTACTGTCCTTACTTTCCCTGTTCACCCTCACCACTGACAAGGGAGCACACGGAAGACACTTCCAGGACAGAGCAGGTGTCTACCTACCAGCAGCGGGTCCGAGAAGTCGGGGAGGTCGGGCACCAAGATGCCCACGAGGGCGCACACCACGATGAGCACGGTGCACATGCCCAGCACCACGACGGGCCAGTCGGCGATGAGGGCTGCGTAGCTGCGGGAGAGCAGAAGGCGTCAGGCCCCGAGGGACGGGACGGGACGGGACGGGACGCGTGGCACGAGCCCGAGTCCAGATCCGCACCCGGCTCCGGGCCTGGCTCTCCTTCCAGGAGCTTTGCTAACAGCCACGTGTGGATGCGCTCGTGAGCACGGGGAAAGCACGTTCATTTCTATTGCCGCTTGGGCAAGCAGATCGCAAAACAAACAAAAAATCATTTTCAATTTTCCTCCACACGGAAAATTTCTAATCCTAAGGGAAGCCGTTCGTGGCAGAACACTGCAATTTTTTTTCAGGATTCTGACATAAATTACTGACATAAGAGTTACTATCTAAAGTTGCTGAAATAAATGTTCCTGTTGTACATGTTCAGTCATGAAAACTGCCATGCCTACCATTTATATAAAAATGCACGAAAGATAAACTACTGCCCAGGCTGAGGCTCACTGTAAATGATCACCTGCCTGATAACTTCTGACTCAGAACAGAGCAGTGCGTCAGTGCACAAGCAATCACGCACTTTCAGAAAGCACAGCCTTACTGTTGAGCAAGTACTTCAGTATTTTCCAAAATCATAACATCAATCTCCTGATTTTTTCATGCTTAATAACAACTACAGTTGTGCAACTAGCTGGGCACATGGCTGCACTGATGTGCCGCTTCTTTTCCAAACTAGACAACTATTAAATGATGAATTTGCAATAACTATAACCCTCTTGTCTGAATGCAATCTCTTTTATGCCAATTCATTCCCTGCTTTCAGTCCAGGTGTCAGAATGGCAATGCATGCCTTGGAGCTTTGTATCAAGAAAACACATATAGTTTTGATTTACTTCTTTCTTCCTGCTGTTTTCCACACACTTGAAAAACTATTTACATGTTTTAAGCAGAACTAAAAAAGCTTAGGAGACACAATAAGCAATTCAACCTACATTCATCTCATTCACTTGGTACCACTAAAAACAATAAGCTCATGTAATCTGCTCACAGATGATCCAGACCCAGATATTGTTATTATTAGTTTAAAAGTTTCCATTTTGCCCTCCCTTTTTAAGCTGCAGAACAACTAGATACTGTTAAATTTTTGGATTCAGCACCTTTATGCAGGCACACTCAGTTTCAACCACTACCCAGTTTCCTACAGAGACATGTTCAGACCACATAAAGTTTCAGTACAGCAAAGAGGTCACCATGAACAATGGAAATGTGATTGAATTCATATTATTGAACAAATTTATGTAGCCTGAAAGATCTATTTAGTGAACATGTCTGTTCTTTACTGAAGACCACATCCCAAAGCTGGATTATGCTTTTAACATGTTTTTATTTGAGATTCTTTATTTTTACTATTAGCAAGGCATGAACAGTTTTCAATTAGTTACTCTGTTGTTTTCTATTATTCAGTCATTCTTCAGAGTATGTGTAGCCCAGATCTGCTCTTTTTGATGGTGTGGGTTTTCTGCTTTGCTTTTAGAAGAATAAAAGCTCTTTAAAGTGACCTATTCCAAAGTTTTTCTGTCAGGCTGGCTTATCGTTATTGATGAACCAAGCAGTTTCTCAGAATAAACCATTAATCCAAAAAATTGCTGTAGTCAGTGCACACATATACACACAGAAAATGTAAAGCACCATAGTCAAAAATATCTTAAAACATTTGCCCAAAAGGAACAGTGAAATATGCCTTAAATTTTACAGCTCTTGCCCAGTGTACAGGAGAGGCCATTTGGGAAGGGATGGCTTAGGGATCTCGTGCAGGTTTGGTCACCTTCCGTGGTCAATTCTCTTTATGGCTCCCCAGGATTCACAGATTATTGACTAGGGATGTTCAAAAGCACCTTCCTGCCCAGTCCTCTTCATGGCCATCTGTGAGCCTACTGTACATCAAATGTTCTCAGCCTCTTTTGAACAACCTAGTGCCATCTCCCCCCACCGCTTCCTGAGGCAGGTCTAGAAATCCACTATCCGCTCCGTAAGATACACTTAAAAACAAAAGCAAAGACTAACAAACTTCTTAAAATTCATTGCCTGCTATGTCCACTGAATGTTCCTTCTATCTTGTACTGCATGGAGAGTAACAGTTCAGCCTTTGGCTTATCCATTGCCTTCATGATTTTGTAAGGCTCACATGTGACAGTAAGAGTCCTTACCTTTTTGGTAACTTGAACGGCCTGGCTGGTCTGGAAAGAAGAAAAAATACATATTATTGAAAAGATATGAAAAATACATGCACACACTAATTTGTTTAATTCTTCTCTTTCATAGATTACCAGGAAATATAAAGAATATAAATTATTTTAAAAAGCATACAATCATATTCAATTGAGCTTCTGCAAACAAGTAATTCAGAGAATAATTATAGCTACAAAGACAGCTGGCTTTTCAAAAGTGGCATTTGAGGCAGCTGATTTTCACAACTACTCTTTGAGAAGCTTTTCAAGTTTTCAATAAGAGACCAAATAAGCTAACAAGATATCAATTCAGAACCATAGAGAATATGGCAAAGTTTGCATCTGATGGAAAACGGCAACCAAAACATCATCTTCAGCACTGCAATGCATGAACCTTCTTAATTGTCCTTGTAGTTCCATCACAGAAAGTGATTTTAGTCATAATTTTGCATTTCCATAATTAGGAAAAATAGGATGACTGAAAGTATCCATGTAAAATACCTTTTCTATGTAGTTTTTTGTTATTTATTAAAATAAATATAAATAATATTACTTCAATAGATAAGAGAAAAGCAAAACTAAAAGCAAATTCTTCATACTTGCTGCTGCTCAGTGAGCACTTCATTTTGTTAGTTATTGGAACTTGAGCTTGATATAGACTTTGCCTTAAAAAAAGATGGGGAAAAAGAAGCCCTAATTCCCATAAATAATCTGCAAATCCTTTAAGAATCTCCTGTCTGTGAATGTGGCATGAAGTGAGACACAGGACTGTGTCTGCCGAGAAATACTGAAACAGAGGAGTCTTTCATGCATTAATGCATCACCAAAGGACCAGAAATAGCTGCTGTGCCTAAATGCCAGAATCAGGTATAGCCCCAATGAGAAACACAAACTATGACTCCATGCTTCCACGGAAAAGGGAATAAAAATACAAACTGAGTCAGAGAGCAGCTTTTAGTAACTGCACCATACATCTTTGTGTTTACCAGTTGGAAAGGAGATACAACAACTTTTATTCCTAACACAGCAATGAATTTTTAGCCTTTATTTGTAAACATCTGCATTTCTGCCTCTTGGAGACGAGTCCTCTCTCACCCGGGTCTCAGCAGGCCTGGCCACCGTGACCAGCATCACCACACACCGCTGCGGCACAACCAGCAGGCATCCAAGGACACCAGCCAGCACAGGCTGTTGCAACTCAGGTTTATACTCATTTGGAGAAAGGTTTGCATGGTTATTCAGGTTTTTTTCTGGCAGATAAAATTGCTTTGCTTAGACTTGGACTTTCAGTGAAATTTAGTACCCACGTTTTCAACATGGTTAATCTACTTTCAATCTAAGGTTGAAAAAGTGACTGACTTAACTGAGAATTAACTCCCAAGGAGGCAGTATTTCCTCTGCACAGCCTAAGCAGAGCTGTTCACAGCCTCACACCAGGTCCACATCACCACATAACCCTCAAACTAACAGGACTGTTTGGACGGTGAGATGCAGGTCGGCAAAGGCTGCAGAGTCATGGCAAGCCCCGAGACACATTTGTTGGCCTAAGGACAGCCCTGTGACCACGGACAGACACGTCTCCATCCAGTATCTGCTTCCTCAGCTCTCCCAGCCCCTCCTGGTACCTCCAGGTTGCTTCTAAATGCACGTGTGGAGTCACTTTCTTCAGCAAAGCTTACCCTGTATTTCCATGACATCCCTGTAACTACACAGCAGGAAATATTGTCTCGGTAGAACTTATTACTTGCTTTAGACAGAACTTCCAAAAATTAACTTGGGCTGGTTTGGTGTACAAAGCAGGGACAAAGACACCTATGCCACCATTCCTTGTCCCCCTTGTTTCCCATCATAACTACGTTGCCCTCTGTTTCCTCCACCTGCAAAATATATTCGGTGCTGAACAAATGATGATGATTAAGTTCTTCAAAGCAGGGAAGGTTAAGGGTCACACCTGCTATCAAACTGTTTTGCTTCGAAAAGCATGCATAAAAATCAGCAGCGTCCTCCAAAATGAATTCCAGCAGTGTAACCAATCCCTTGCAGCTGTCGTGATGACTCTATTATATCAGTCAAGAGGAAAAGCTATCCCTGAAAACCATGCCAAAAAACTCTTTAGTTATGCTCTCAAATACGGAAATGCATAGAAAAAACAGGTCTTTCCTGCTTAATTAATTCTGCTATGTCTAATTTTTGAATTATTATGCTTCCATTTAGTCAGTTTAAGTAACACCACTATCTTTAAAAAAAAAAAGAAGTCAAGACAAGTAACAAAAACCCTCATCAGTTTACATGAGAAAGAAATGGTGAATTCCATAAATTATGTCAGGAAAAAATAAAGTTATAGTCAGTACGTTATCCTGCCAGGAAGCCCGGAACAGGACTCGATTCGATCTGTGTATTAAATTACCTCTTTCCTCAGTAGTCAGAGGCTTGATGCTAGAAAACAACATCCCATTTGTTTGTGATGGGACCAGCAAGGGCAGGTTATTACAGAACTACAGTTGCTGCTGAACATGATTGAAACCAAAGGGGAAACAACATGAGGGGCTGCCATTTACCACACGCTCCTGCTCCATCGATGCTCCCCTTCCTTCCGTCCTTCCTAGTGGCTTCTTAGACTCCATCAACTCCAATAATTGAAGTATGGACAAACATTACGTTTTACATAATTTCAATTCTGCTTTTCTCATGTAAGCATTCCTAAGAGAGATCTCCTTGCCTTGATACAAATAAGACCACATGCATAAAACCCTAAATGTGTATTTGTGTAGCTGCCAGAGCAAGAACTGACCTACCACAGGGGTTATCATCACCTAAATAAACAGCAATATAAACCAATTAATTAAAAAGCCAACAGCTAACTAACTTTCCTTTCTTGCCTCACACTACAGAACTAACTTGAGTCAAAAATATTCTGTTACAGTAAAGGGCTTCACTTACTGAAAAAAATTCCAATATAAAGACTCTCCTGTCACAGGATTATGAAGTGTTTAACTCCAACACTTTGCCACAGGGAAGCTATTCCTTTCTTGGCAGATCTGGTTACAAGCAGCGATAAAACACGGCTTTTTGTCACTGCTCCACTCAAGGAGAAGCTAAAGCCCTGCAGGACAGAACAAGATACGCATCACGTTGCACACCTTCCATTAGAACCTACAATAGCAGCTAAATCCCTGCAGAGGAAGAAAATCCTGGCATTTTCAGCAAGTCATTGACCCATGAGAAAAACTTCAATTGCTTTAAATATCAAGCCAGCTTTTGCATTTATACAAGATATAAGGTCCACCTGCCCTATCGCTTCAGCGACTGGAGCGATCATTGAGCCAACAAATCCAAGGGATTTAAGCCCCCCCAAACCCCCTTGCTAGCCTCCCGTTTTACTCTTCTGCTGGGCTGTACAGAGGTTTCCTTGACTCTGATCATGAACTCACTCTTGATGCTTTTCAAACATGCAGTGCTTATTGCCTTTGTCTGCACATCACTCTATTTACATCTACAAGGGAATTGTAAGACAACGCACAGCAGAAGCACGTTGCATTCGAGACAGAGGATTCACTTTGGTGATCAACTGCTTTTGTCTAATTTTTAATGAAAGCAAGAAAAATGCAAAGAATTTCTTCTTGTTGTACACACAAATGTCAAGGGGCACTCCAGAGGGATTTCTTTCCTGTAGACATCAGGGTGAGATGAACTGAAATGAGCTACTACTTCATCTCAAGGAAAAAGAGAGAAAATCCAGCGTTGCAGGTTTGTTTAACCTTATACCTGTTAATTACTTCCAATAAAGCACAAGGTTACTTGTATACATTACTTGTATTCATTAAGCAGAATGAAAGCCGGTGGAGTACACAGACCAAAATCAGGACACCAGCTGGCAACTATATTACAGATCATATGTGTATTACAGATTCATATTTTCACAGTTGAGATGCCAAGCTGTATGAAGGCGCCTCTCTCCTTTCCTTGGGTTCTTCTACCCCTTCAGTTCCAACTGAGGATCTGTGTCCACAGCAAGTACAAACAACACTGCCTTTCTGCATGGAAAGCAGGTGTTAGTATGGTATTAATGACAATAAAATCATTGCCTGGGTGATGCTCACTGTTACTGATTTAAATTTTACCTTGCTAATACAGGCTCTGCTGAGCTACCCAACAGACACAGGTAAAAGCAGAACCCTTTAGCATTAATAGAGAGCCCTCTACATACTTAGCAAAACCTTGCTCCCTTTCTGCTATTAAACTGACACTTTATTGATGTACTTTGCAAAAGTGAAAGGTAGTTTTGACACATTTCAATCACAAACTTCCAGGTCACACCAGCATACAACAGATTAGCTCAGCAGGAATAACATGTTTTTTGACCGTTCTTTACGGTCAACAGATACGCAAAAGAATCAATATCAATGCAGATTAACATCCTGTGCTTACATATTTTCCTTTGGAAGCTGTTATGATTAATTTACTATTACTTTACAACTCACTATATATTAAAATTAAAACTTCTACAAATTTCTATATGCCTTTTTTTCCCATCAGAAATCAACTCTTCAAGGAGTCCAGCCTCTTCTAAAGACAGTTCTCAAAAATTACCAGCAAGAAAACTACCATCAAACATACTTAAAATGGATCATCTGAGTTCTAAGTGGCAAAGTTTGTAACCATAAAGTATACTCTAAGTGGCAAAGTTTGTAACCATAAAGTATACTCTAAGTGGCAAAGTTTGTAACCATAAAGCTATTTATGTTTTCCTTTAGTTTCTGGAACACTACATGGGGGACTACATATAGCACTCCTTGGCAAGTTAAACAAGAGTTCAGAATTATTCAAGACAATAAAAAAGGCTTAGCAAAATACCAGCATGAATCACTGGTTGAAAACAAGCCAGCAGCTAATTTGGAGCAGACTAATATTATTTCAAGATCCGTCACAAGTCTAAAACCATTAGTCGTTTTTCTTTTCTCTGTAATTACAGTGAAATTAATAGATATGTTCTGGGATTTAAATGATGACTAGAGTAGTTTTCAGCAGTTTCACTAGCAAAAAAAAAAAAAAAAAAAGTTCCTCAGAAATATTTTATTTCAAAGCTGTTTTTATTACACTTCCCAGTTTAATGGAGAAATGTGGGGTCATGGTCACATCTTCTGTTTCTCCGGCAGACAGGAAATTAAGAGTGACCCACCAAATCACAACAGGCTCACCGGCCAAAACGCAGCCCCGACCAAAGAGGGTGGAAGAGCCCGTCAGGGTCTTCCACCTCAATCCCCGTGCTTCTCCACGAAGGCTGCTCTGGGGCTCCTTGCAGGAGCCAGAAGCTCATGCTGGGGATGTGCATGGTGCACTCGGGAGCACGGAGACCTCAGCGTGCCCCAGGAGGCTCCTCGTGGCACGTGTCCCTTCTCCTCCCCGTGCAGACACAACCATGTGTGAACGCAGGTCGCCAGCGGGGACATCTGGGCTCCCCTCAGAAGCTCAGACAACCTCCTCTGCACCAAGGGCTTCTTTCAAGGCAGAACGCAGTCCCCAAGAGATTCTCCCAAAATATGTGACTGACTGGAGGGACAAATTCTAATGCTCATCTAACCAAACTGTAAAATTAGCCAGCTGACCACAAAATGGCTTTAATGTAATCAAACTTTTAACCTTTTTTTTTTTCCATGCAAAAGTTAGAAAAATGCACTATCTTGAGTGAATGGATTAGACACCTGATGAACTGGAAATGTAACACAAGAGTTTTGCAGAAAGGTGATCCATTTGAACAACAGAAAATACTGAAAAGGCTTCAGGGAGTTTCTAACATTTTCTAATGGAATACATTCATTTATTCATTTATGGCTTTGCTAGAAAAAAAAAAAAAAAGAACTTCCAAAGTAGATGGTTTAACCTTTCTCAATACAATCAGTACTGGTAACCTAGGGTTTTTCCTATAACTCCTTCCCATCTGTGTAAGTCTATTAGCAGTACTAGGCAATTTGTAATTTGCATTATCAGTGAAAATTTTAAGAAATGTGTTCATTCAGCAGCTCTGAACAGGAGAGCGCTCGCAGCAATCCTAGCATAACAAAAACTAGTTAACACCAAATTGCTGGGGCATGTTGCTCAGGCATATTTTTCTCCTGTATTTCCTTTTCATTCTTTCACTGTTCAAGCATCTTTTACTACTTAAAAGCATGTACATCAATTATTAATTACCAGGGGCTGAAGGAGACATTGAAATATTATCAGAGAGGAAGGACAAATGATTCTGGAATGAGTTGGAGATGATTATGGCAACGTCCCAGCATCTTTCCCAAGTCAACTCTCGCTCCGCACTGCCGCCCGGAAGGCAACGGGAAAGCTTCCAAGAGCAGGCAGGGCTTTCCCAACCCTTCCCAACAGCAGCCCTGCAAGAAGGCTGGAAACCACATAGCTGGTGCTGCTTCGCCTTGACCTTCCCTCTTGGTTCTGTAGTGCTGCCTTGCTCCTCATTTGAATCTTGCTGTTACCTACTGTTAATTTGACCTACACGTGGTCAAATCATTCCCACGTCCTGTCTTTTTTGGCTGCTCCTCCACATGTATTTCTTCGGTACTTGTAGACATAATGCACACCTAAACGTGCAGATTTAAAAGCTGTCTCGGGCACAACAGAGCCTAGGTCTTTTCCAGCAGGAAGACAGCTGAAGCGAGTTTTCCAGTCAATTTAGTGCAAAAGAAAGCACTTGCATTTTTTACCATTTTTCTTGCATTACCAGTTAATTGTATCCTCTGAAGAGGCAGTTCAAAGGCCGAGCAGATTACTGGTAAGTGCTAGCTACTCTGTGATCCCTGGGGAGGTGAGGGACACGGGGCACAGGAAACTCCTGGTGAAATACGTACAGTCTCCGCCGCTCGCAGACGCCGGGTCCTGGAGGGCAGAGCCCCCATCTATCAGCTGCCCTCACACCAGGGCAGGCATCGGGGCTGGTTTTTACTGAAAACACTAATGCTGGGTTCAAAGCAATCTGAAATCAACACATATACTTAATTAGTGCAACTAAATCCTGCAAAAATCCCTCGGACTACTTAACGAATCAGGTCTTTTAAGAGCACTCCATTTTTTTTTCTAAGCATATTATTTTTAATTTGGTCAACCGCTGAATTATAAATGGCCTTTTTTAATTTGCATTCCGGTCACTTTGTGTCAGCCCTTTGCTTTAAGCTGTGGGCAGGACTAACAAGGAGTGCAGCGTGTTGCCTGTCCAGCTGACAAGGCACAACAATTATTAAGGGAAGTACGAAGGACTCGGCCCAGCCAGAACAAACCTCTTGCATTAACATTGGGTGAGATAATTGGCTAAGAAAAAAAACTAAAAATGAGAAAGCACAGCTCGATGTGATGACTCCCATGAAAACAGCTTTTTGTAATGGAAAAAAAGAAACATTTAATCTGGTCACGAGGAGGGCTCTTCCTCCATGCTTGAACAACAGAGAGCCCCCGTTTGGGCTCAGGGATTCAGAGGGAGGCAGGAGGTTGTTTCACATTCCTGCTCCTCTCCTCAGCTGTGCTAAAACCCCTACGTCTGCCACTGGGCTCTTAACAGCACGACTTGAAAGGCAGCTTCTAATTTGTGGTTTCCATTTGCCTCCAGCCTCCTCATTCTGGGAAACCACGGGATAAAGAATTCCTATTTTCGTATGGAATAAACAGCTTAAATGAGAAAAAGGGATATAGGAATTTTTATTGTTCCCATACAAGTTACTGACATGCATGAACTTCCAATCTGTGACATAAGTCAATGTATATCAAGGTATTTGCAACATACTGAACATTAAAAATATTTCTGTGTGGACAAATGGCAGAGCAAAAGGAGCGTAACAGCTTCTCCCTTCTAGCTGCATAAAATGGTTCAGAAACAACCTTCAAAATCTAAGCAACTTTTTTAGAGATATGTACTTTTACCCTTGAACAGTAAAGGAATAAATCTATCTCAAGCATACTGTGTGTGCATATATATATATATATATATATGTATGTATTGCATGAGACATTAATGCATGTTGCATATAAAAAGTGAAAACAAAAGAATCTTATATTAAATAAATACAGAAAATCTAACACTTTTTGAAAAATATAGAGGTATGTGCAAACTACTTTGTTTAAATACTGTTCCACACAGGAGTGCATTTTATTTGTTTGTGAACAGTTAATACCGCTGAAATGTGAAGCTGTATTATAAAATACTGTGGAATCAGCTCAGCAAGCCTTGCAAAATGCAGTAGATAACAATTATCCTTTTCCTGGAATCAGGCAGGGAGCTGTTTCATAACAAAGTCTTGTTATTAAGATTGGTATTTGGCAAACGTTCCCTCGCTTCTTGAAAAAACAAGAGCTTTTTCTTTCTTTTTTTCCCAGTTTAATCTTTGGGCCAAGCAACTAGGGGCAAAATATAAAATGAGTATGAAGCAGCTATCACACTCGAGCTACACATTTTAATAGGACTCCCTTCTTAAAGTGTTAATTAACAAGTCCTGAGGTGTATCTGCAATACTGTTTAACCAGTGTGTGGCACAGAGCACATGACATACAGCAGAACCCCCAGTCCCAGGACAGTGACATAAATCTGCAGCGCCAAAACAGTTTAAAAAAAAAAAAACACTTAAATCTGGCTGAGCAGAAGATGTCCAGCAGGTTGGAAGATATTAATGTTTTAACAGTTTCCTGACTCTGAAGTATTTTGGTTTTGCCCTGCTTAAAAGATCAAGCTGTCTAGCAAATGAGGTCTATCTGGATCCAGCAATCCAGACATCCGCTGCGGCCGGCACTCCATTGGGATGGAGCCCCCATTCTCACGGCACGGGATCTTGGGTGCTCATCACGTCCCAGCTCCTGAAGACTGGGAATGAGGGGGCAAACTCCACTTCCCTTAAAGGAAGCTCGCTGAGATTGCTGAGAAAGGCCTTGGAAGCCAAAAGTTTAAAACCCCAGCGACAGAGGATGGGGAAGGACCTGCATATTTTCCTAAGTCCTAAATTTTAGTCAAACTAATGATTCTGCGCATCTTAAGCTGATTTTCCTTTTTATGTCCCAGCTTGATACGACTGCATGATCACAGAGAGATCGCGTGTCTTTTACTACAGAAATTCAACAACTTGTAAAAAGCCCATCTATTTACCAGAGAGAATTCAGATGCTTTACAGAGAGATTGTCTTTACTTATCTGCTTTAGTCAAAAATATTAACAATACAGTCTTGAAACGTAAACAACAGCGGGTGATACAGAGCAGGTTCACCCTGAGCGAGGAACACTCGCATGAATTTATGGGCTCGGTCTTGCAGAACTGCAAATACTCTGCTCGTGGGCAATGTGGAGTAGTTTCCTTATCAGCAATTCCAGCACTTCTCCTGCAGCTCCGTGCCCTTCTGTTCGCTCTCTTTTGTCTGCAAGTCCATGGCCTTAAGTGCTCACAGTTGTACTACACGAGAGACTCCAAGAGAGTCGGTGTCAAGGTCAGCAACGACACAGGTAGTTTTCAACTACAGCTGTTCAAGTAAGTTCATATACAAGTCGGAGAGACTCTGGTGCTTTGACACTGGAGGCAAGAGCTGTACACAGAGGTGTGCACACACACGCTGCCCACAAAGCTATTACGGCTTACTGAATTACACAAATTACATATAAATATTAGATTTTTGGAAAACACAAGCAACAATTTGAATTAAGACCTTGCTGGTTTTATACTACTTTACTGAAGCATTTATTTCTGCTAGGATATGCAATCATTTATTATTTTATCCCCTTTTCATCCCATTAAACGTGCTGCTGGACTGCATGTTTTCCTCCTGCCCTTAGCGCCTCCTTGCTCCCTGCCTCCAGCTCTCAGAGGTGCATCCTCAGGCTTCTTCCACACCTGGATAACAAGAGATCAACAGCTTTACTTGGTTCCTCTTCCTCACCTCTACCTTCTCCTCGGGCAATGCTGTTGATGATCACAGAAGGGGACGGTGCTTCCATCTAGGAGCAGCAGTAACTACCCACCTTCCAAGGGTTTGGAAGCCACAGGTTTGAGACACACAACTGGCTTCAGAGAAGAAGTGTTACATAAACATGAGCCTCTTGAAGCGAGGGTGGAAAATCTTCCAGAAAAGCCTGAAAAGGACTCGTTGCCCCATGCATCACGAGAGGGAAGTTTAGAAACTGTTTGCAGAAAGCAAACCGAGTTCCCGGACAACTGCGTTCCAGTAGGAACATAGTCTGGGACCACTACAAAAAGGGAATAACGTATCTGAATGAATTATATCTTAAATATAGGGCACAGGATAAGACAACACGTCTGACCTCTTCCAATCTCAAGTATCAAGCTCAAGTACCGGACAGAAGATCTTCCAATCTCAGAAAAACAGCTTTTTGAAAACAAAATCTGTCAGAACGATTAGGATGGACAGTTGAACTATTTTACCTTCTTTTACACTAGAAAGACTCATTTGATATGATCATGTTCTACATCCATAAATATTAAGAATGTTTTATTCCACACCAACCAATGCCCAGACATTCAGGTTATGGTGCACAGAGGACATTCCCATATAATTCAGTTCACAATTTAGTTAAAACTTCAGTGTTCTACACACTACAAAATCCCAGATCCAGGCAGCTTTCAGAGGCTAGGACAAGTGTGGCATTATTTCAGTCTGCCTTCGTTATCCACTGCAATCCACAGTGCACCAGGCCTACATTCTTTTTATATTAGGTCACTAACAAATGTTAAGCCTTGGGCTTAAAAACCTGACAAAACCTGTCGTGCTGAAACAATTGGTTACCTGCCCAGAGCTGCAAGCAGCAGTGATACATTTTGCAAAAGCTTTCGCCTCCTCTATCTAGTAACATCTTTTTCCCCTTCAGACTTAAAATTATAACAATATTAAAATGCATATTTTTAAATACGAAGAACCAAACTGACAGCTATTTTGACTATACGCTGAATTTAATTACCGTATCATACGAGGGCGTGCATTTTAAATAGCCCTGTTAAAACATGCACATATTATAAAACTGGACGACTTCCAAGGCAGCCTTGTAAGAAAAGTATCTGGGAAAGAAGCTGTTGTGCAGACTTTAGGCTCAAAATATATTAGCATTCGAGTGTGGAACAGAGTCCATGCGTGACTGTCACGTAGACAGAGCTGTGAAGAGAAAGTTACTTGACCATGTCAGGGAAGAACAAGCAGCTTTGTCACCTCTTCTCTTCAGCACTGTGAAGTTACAACCAGGTAGCAAGACTCCTTCTTTCTGAGGATGTTCATTTGCAGGTTTGCATTCTCCTTCTCCCCCTGTTCAGCCTCTACCAACATGCCTTTATTAAAAGCAGCTTTGCATTATGATAAACGGGATCCACAACGCAACGGGATGCTCCAGCAGCTAGACACACTGTGAAGTATTCAGGAGCTTTTGCTCCTGACCCTAACAACCCTAACACCCTAACACCCTAACAACCTCTGGCTCCATGTCCACAACACAGTTGGAAGAGACAGATGTGCACGTTTCTTATCAGTACAGCCACTGCCAGTCAAAATAGCCAAAAGTCGTACAGGAACCCAGCTCCCGCAGCACAGCAAGGGACCCGCGTCCCATTTACCTCATATTTAGAGCTAACAACACAGCTGGAAGCAACCTGAGGCTGGAAGGTTTTCAGAAGACAAACTAGTTTGCTGACCTATGAGGTACATTCCAAGTATCTCTTTCAGTTGCCCTAGGCAGGAAGAAGTGTAGGAAAGAAGCAGTAAGCATTTATAGGGATATGTAAAGCACAGTAGTGCACAGAGTTAACATCTAGTGATGCTTTAAAGGTCAGATTCTGTCCTTACTTTGATTACTAACAGCAAGATAACCATTTATCATCATTTATTAAACAGATCCTCACAAATGTACGTCATTGGTGAGGAAGTACAAGGTGAAGAAATGCATCTTGGCTTCAGATCCTAGTCACAGCAGCTGAAACATAAAATTCTGCTGTTTGTGAAGTACTATGGAAAACATTATTTCATCGTATTCAAGAAGAACGTTTCAGGGCTCCTTTTTCCAGAATAAGTATAGGAATCCACATTATGGATAAAATTAGTTCCCTTTTTCATGACTACGGAAGACAGTCAAAGCTAAAACAGCCCTGCTATGCAGGCAGGAAAATATAGGATTTAGTGAACCCACTTTGACAGTTTGAAAGGTATGACTTTTTTGCTATAAATGCTCAACCTCCCGCATACCTTTGCGTGCAGAATCACACAAACGTTTTCATCTTTTCTTAAAATTTAATCAAGAACGGGATAGAAAAATCATGTCTGACTGTAAGCAGTTCCAGCAATTAGGCTTCTTTCCACTTGTAAGAGGAACAACTGGCAGAGACAAGTTGACTTGGACTTTATATTATTAAACTTATTTTTAGCTGCTTTCACCTTTAGGGAAAAAAAAATGTATTCATTTTGACATTTTCCACATTGAATATTTGTCCCAGCCTCATATTCTCAGAAGAGACATCCTCTCAGATGACAGACTTGTCATCGAGACAAAATGCATACAACTGGCTGAGAAATATTTGCAGCTCCGAGCTCTAAAGCAGGGATGCAGATGTTGAGCGGTAGGGAGAAGGGCAGCTTCTATTAACCTAGGAAAAAAAAATCCAATTTGGCCCAATTACAACAAAAAGAAAAAACAAAATAGCTCAGAAGAGCCTTGCATTGGGGAATTAAGATTTTTAGAAACTGATTCCTAGGCTGAGAGTGAACCTGCCCATAGCAGCAGGCTGCACTCAACCTTCCTTGCAACTGTTGCTCCCTTGCAGCTGGGACTATTGTCTTGAATCTCCAAAGCTAATAGATAGAAAGAGGGAAGTTTTTATGTTAGTGGAGGAGGGAAAGGATTAAAACCTCTAACAATGCCAAATCTCTCAACCCTAGCACAACTCTGAAGTTTGTCCGATACATACACGGAAGATGCAAGAGGTCAACTCACTGCAACAGCTGATTTGACAAAGAAAAACAACCAGTACATTTAAGAATAGAGTTTTTAAAAGCACTTTTCAATGTGTCTTTTTGAGGAAACAATGCTAACTTCAGTTAGGCTATGCAGGTACACTAGCTTTTTCAGTGCTAGCTATCTCTGCGTTTTGCTCTCTCTTGTAACATAGGCAGACGCTGCATCTTGTACAGGTGTTAATGGCTTTAAAACAATTCCCAAGAAGAAAGAAAAAACAGACTTTCTTGTGCAGAAAGAATTGTTCCAGAAATACTCATGTAGAGCAGCAAAACTAGTTTCCTGACTTAGAATTTATTGTTTAGAAGAAACCAAGTAAGAATGAAATGAATAATTTCAACCAATTGAAGTATTCATATAGATTTGCCCAAGTTAAACTGGTAAGGCATAAGAAAATACAGAAAAGCACTGGTGAAGAAGTTTGGGTTACCTTCCTTCCTGATCTTCTGCTTGCACAGCAGAATGAAATGAAGTATTCTCAGAAAGAGCTCCATGTATTGAAAAGCAACAATAGTTCCAGCTGCTTACCTTATCCTGGCTATATGTTGCTGCACAGGCTGATGCTGAAAATGGTCAGGCCATTGATGGTGAAGGCAGAAGGACGGCGAGGGCTGCAGACAGCACGCGGGCTGATAGATGGGTGCGTGTTTTTGGCAAATAGATGCTGAATACTCAGCGTGCGGCTGCATGCAGCACGAAGTCACAGGAGACGGCGCGGAGCTGCCAACCACGGGATGACATTCGTGCTTGTTGTTATGGCTGCTCAAAGGGTGATGGTACGGGCAAGGGTGGCAGCACTGCGACAACATCTGCTGCGCTCTTTGGTTGACCAGAGGCAGGAAGGACGGTTTGATTGTACCATTGAGCTGGAGGCAGCCGTTGGGAGCGGCCTTGGCTCGCGGTGCTTCCTTGGAGGGGAGCTGCTGCAGAGCCCCGTCGCCGTCGGCGGCCGCGGCGCTCGCCAGGACGCTGCCGTTGCTCAGGAGCACGGGCTCGCTGGCGCCGCTCATGGCCACGACCCCGGGCCGCGCGGCGCTCCTGCAGGGGAACAGAGCTCAGTTAGCAGCCGCGCAACGCTTTCCAAATACTCGGAGTAAGCCGAGGTTGAACTCGGTGCGTCTCTTCTCCAGTTCTTACCGGCTGTAACATGGGAAAATGGAAAGGAGCTGCACGTTCCGCTGGGAACGTTTTGAAAAACTTGTACTCGTCCGACAAAGTTAAAGCTAAGATACAGAAATGCTGGGAGATTAAACCAAAACGCAAGTCAAACGAACTGACATTCAACAGTCTCTGAGCCAGAGCCAAAATGTAATGTTTGAGATAGAAGGGAACAAGCTCATTTTGCACGATACAAAGGCTAAGAAAGCCACTCTTTATGAAAACAGATTTCGGTACAAATTGCAAAACATCCCAAACCTTGCACTGCATTTTGCCAGCATGCTCCGAAAGCCAGAGACAGGACTGCACAGCCGAGCATGTTTAATACTCACCAACATGGCACTTACAGTAACTTCCTTTCCTATCCCCCCACTTCTACTGAAAATCAGCCTTATTAGTATTTTTAATACCTTCTTTTCAAGGGCCTTATTTAAAAAGTCAAAACAGCAGATATCTGTTGAGATTTCTAGACCATGGACTAAGTCTGTAACAGCAGTTCAAAATGAACCATGAGAAACACCAAAAATGTATAGTGCAACCAGGATGTTTTCCCCAAACTGGCATGAAGGGCTCCTAGGACTCAGTTATTGCTGACTGAGAAGCTCAGCTATCCCAAAGGCAATTAAGAAATGCACTGTGCTGTAAGAGCTGGTTTAAATAAATAAAGGGTATTAAAGCTTTTCTTCTCATATCTTGTATTTTTCAAACAAATTGTAAATGAATTAAATCTATTTATACTGGAAAGGTGACTGCAGCATTTGGCTCCCAACCAAAACTGGTCTGAGGTACCCAAAACAGCTAATTTCCCGAGGTTAACTACAATCGTGCTTTAATAAGATTTGAAAATAAGTTAGAGATTATCTTGATAACGCAATTTTGATACAGAGCATGAAAAGTGAATCGGCACACTTATCTCGGGCAGGAATTTGTTCCACAGATTGTAGGGAGGAGGGAAAGAAGAGGAAGGAGGAACACTAATTAGACACTATTTAGAAGAGTAACTCAACGCTTGCTTAAAAAAAAAAAAGAGGAGAAAACCAGTTAATTACTGCTGCTCTGGCTAACTCCAGTTACCTTCCCAGCACTGCCTCCAATTAAGCGCATTCCAAGGCTGACTTGTGAAGCTCCGTTGCGGCGCTGGCCAAGAAAGACACAACATCCCGAGGGGGGCAGACAAGTGGCAGCCCCCCCGGCACCATCCCGAGGGGGGCAGATGAGCGGGCAGGTTTCCAGGCAGCCCCCCCGGCACAATCCCGAGGCGGGCAGATGAGCGGGCAGGTTTCCAGGCAGCCCCCAGGCCCAGGGCTCAGCCTCCCAATTGCCCACACGTTAATTCGGGGCAGCAGAGGGGAGAACCCCCCCCATGCCCGGCCCCCCCTCCCCACGCCACTAACCACGCACCTTCTGAATCCCAAGGCAAACTTGGCTCTTTATTCCATGCAGAGGCCCCAGGACGGCGCTCGCGGTGAGGTAACTAGTCAGAACAGGAGGATTTGCCGCTAAACAGGAATATTTTCTCCAGCGTCCCAATTCCTCGCATTTTTTCTCAGCATCCCCCGGCCGGGCCCCCGCGAGCCGAGCCCATTGACGGCTTCTCACCGAGCACAGAGAGCAAATTCAAGTGGCTGGCTAATGTTTGCCTCCGTCTGAGGAGAACGCGGCCGTTCTGTGAAACGCTGCTGTGTTTGAACAGCCTGGTGCTCTCCCAAACGGCAGGCGGCTTCCAAGAGCTTCCAAGAGGGGAAGGCTGCTCCGAGGCGCCGGGCAGAGCTGGGGGGACTCCGGCCCCGTCACTGCCCCGCTCGCTCGCTCAGTGGACACGACGCAGGGCGACACTGCTGCATTTCTTGCTCCATGGGAGACACATTTGTGTCACTGCTGTACCCTTGTCAAGGGCACAATTCTTATTACAACCAAAAAACGGCGTGCAGATATTGCAAGCAACGCCTCGAGAAGACATGAGCATCGCTTTGTTTTATTTTAAAGCCAAGATATCTGTGGGCTGATCTGTGAGAGCATAATTTGTAGTAACTGGTTCAACTCCCTTTATAAAGAAAAACAAGCATCTACGCCCAGGGAGTATAAGCATTGCACACATTCCCAAGCTAACGCAGATCCCTGGAAACTGGGCCCTGGCAGCAGCGCTGGAATGCAGGCCTGGGATACGCAGTGCCCTCCTCAGCGCCCATACAGGAGCTTTAACTTTTGTTCCAAATGGACCAGCAGCCTCATTTTAACACAAGCAGAGGTGAAAAGCTTTATTTTCAGCAGACATAACGCCCCCCTGCACGTCTCCGAGGCTCAAGAGGACTCTAGAAACGGGTGAATTCAAAGAACTGCCCAAGACCACGAGGAGCAGGAGCGGCGACGAAGCACCCGAGTGACACAGGCTGCCCCTGCTCCCGGGGAGTAGCCCCTCACCAACCACCAGCCACAAACACGTCAACAGATGAAGCCAACTCCTTCTTTCTCCCTAAACCTTGGGAAACTTGAGAATTTTGTCCGTTTTTACAGCGTTTTTGAGCAAGGCTGGGATGCATCTGCTGCACAGCCACGCAAAGGCAGGCAAGGGCACCCCCCGTGCAAGGCAGCTGCGTGATCAAGAGCTTCACTCAACCACCACTACGGAACATTAGGGCTCAAACTCATTCCCCAAGTGACGTAAGAGTTGGACAGTCTGCTTGCATTCACTTTGACAGGTTTCCTTTTTATTCCCCCCAAACTAACCTAAGATGGTTGATGGCCTTTGACAAGCCTAAAGCATCTGCATTTCGTTTCACTGATGTTTGAGGATATAAACACTGTGCTACAAATGTATTTCAGCCATTTACTTTACAAAACAAGTAATTCCATTGCATTTGTGTCACACTACATGACAAAGCACAACCCCACTGACATCAAATCTTTACTTGCAGCTGTCCCTTCAAAATATATTCTTGTAATACGCTGTTATTTCTCTGCAGTATTTTGACTTAGTGAGCACAGCTGCAGCGACTGGCAACTTGCTACGAAAAGTAATGGCCCAGAGGAACATGTACCTGAGAATCTCAGCTTCAGAGAATGCACAAATGGACAAATTAGAGGCAACAAATGAAACCACAAATAATACAGTAAGATTTAATAACTCCCAGACTTGGAAAAAAACTCAAAAAAGCTATGCACTATGAAAAAAATCTTAGAACTTCTAAGAATAAGAACTTCTAAAAGGCTATATGAGAATTCTGAGTTATTTCCGAGCCTAAAGTTTATTTTTACTGACTGACTCAAAATGCCTTAGGATTTATATTCTCTAATATTGAGGATTTTTTAGACTTAGATTATGCCCATTTACTACTCTGGCCACAAGTTAAAGGATTTCTCTTTGATTTAAAGTTTCATCAAAAAGACATTTATCACTTCAATTTACAGCTGGAGGCTTTGAAGTGATGGACACATGTTCTGAATAATGCAGTTACGGATAATACAGGTTTTACTGTAGATAACCCTAGTTAACAGAAGATTAAAGAAAATTGTAAGAAGTGCCTTTTAACCTACATGTTAAACAGATCACACATAGATATCCACCCCTCTCTGGACATATTTTAAATATTAATATCATTTTAGAAATTACGCCAGCTGGAACACCAATAAAAAAAGAAAGAAAAAATAGAAAAAAAAACTAGGAAACTAGAATTATCTTTAATTATGGTATTCCTGATAACAATAACTTAAGAAAGCCCTTAAGTCACCCAATTGAAGACAGCAGCTGGGAGCAGGGTGGCACGCGGAGGGTCAGGCAGCCCAGGGCACCGAGGCCACACGAGGCCGTGACGGTTTTTATGGAGCCATCGCTGCAAGACACGCGGAGCAGCCGAGGAGCCTGGCGGGAAACAACGCGGCACCTGGGCACGATTCCGGGGTCCCGGCCTAGCTGGGTCCCTTTAGAGCTGGATTCAGTTCACCTGCTCCTTTGGCTCCAATGGAAAGAATGTTTCTGTGCTTTATAGATGCTTAAAAACAATCCTAGACCCTCTAAAATGGACTTGAGACCAATGGTTCAACAAATCCCATCTGGATTCGTAGTGCCTGCAACTGAGAATGATGGCAGTGCAAAGACAAGAGGGAATGATGTGGAAGAAGCTTAGCATGTCTCAGCATCTAAGTATAGATAATTTATAGATCTTTAGAACAAGTTAGAAAACTGCTAGTTGGTTTATGTAGCTGCACACAAAAAGAACATATATCCTAACAATTTTTCATTAAAGCTGGAGCCGTTCATAGGACTTCACATTTTTCATTCAAGGCAGGACAAGGGTCAGGCTTCACCTGAAAGTCACCTAAAGCCCCTCGGACACTGTCAGCATCCCGCCCTGCAGCCCCTTACATGGGCCAGGTCTTTGGACCTTCCAGACCTGTCGACCCAAACACCCGCCTGGAGCAATGGGAACATCTCAATTGAGACAAGCTCCGCTAGGGCAGTTTCTCCACACAAGGAGCTTCTCAAAATAAGCAGTATTTAACAATCCCGGCCCAACCACTAAGCCTCGGTCCAGATAAAGAGTTATCAGGAGCCCGGAGCCCCTTAAGACCAGGCAGGTTTTGCAGGCGGCAGCGGCTCCCAGCCCGGCAGCTCCCGGGGTTCCTGTGCCAGCCAGTGCCCGCGCGGGGACGGCTCCCCCTCCGCTTCCCCCAAATTCCTCCCAGCTTTGCTTTTCCTCAGCTCTCGCTGAAGTAACAGGTGGTGCCTGGTATTTGATATTGTTTTTTATGGGAGACGTCTAGTTATCTATCAGTGCAACGTTCTTCAGGAAGTCAAACAGCTTTATAATGTTTTATGGTTGCTGATCTCTGTTTTGGCTCCCAACTAGACATTTTTTGAATTCTCCAGCTCTTATTCCTGCATGTTCACCAAGTAGAGGGTGTTTCTCTCAATAGCCTCACTCGTGCTTTTCTCCTTCAGCTGTAAACAACTACCTTCTCTCTGGAAAGTATTCTCTGTATAAAATGTCTTCCCGTCTTTTCCATTTATTTTTTCAGAGCCTTTAAAGCATATTTGAAAATTGCTTTGGATTTCATTAGCACCACAGGTTGACATGATATACTTCCCAATGCCACCGCTTCACTATGAGTCCTGATCCAACCAAGTTCATATACGTGAGAGATGCCATCGTGACCAGCCTCTTTTCTGAGCAGTCTCTAAACAGACTTTCTCAGCTAGCGTCTCCCTGCTGACAAGCAGATTTAAAGTGCCTTTAGCAGGCAGGGGTAGTCACAGGACACTTGTGAAGCAGATGGGATCTGCAGAATACAATTCCATTCCATTTCACTCCTATTTTCACCCCATTCCTATTCCATTTTGCACACGGTGTCTCAAGGAAGAGCCGGCTCTCCCAGTCCACGTCCCGGAGCTGCCCCATCCAGGAGCCGACACCGCCGGGTCCCCGCGGGACCCCGGGCCTCGGGAGCCACGATTCCCGTGCTGGGGAGCCGCGATCCCCATGCCGGGGGCTTCCCGGTGTCGCGGTGCCAGGCGGGCGGCACGGGCTGTGCACGGGCACCGTGACTCAGCGCTGCCCGCCTGGCACCAAAACCACCCGCCGCAGCCGGGGCGAGGAGCACAGCCTGGAGGCGGAGGAGGCCACGGCACGGGGAGGACAGTGGTTAATACTGAACTTAATAAGCCAATTTTGCTACTAACCCAAACTTACCTTACCCGACACAAACGATAAAACACAGCAGATCACTCACAGAAATCACCTGCAAGGCTTTGTCTACAGTCCCTTTAAACACAGGGTTTGAAACAAAGATGGTTTTATAAAAGTCTATAACGGCACAAATTTGGATGATAATTTTCAGGGCTCCTTGCTGTTACTTCTGTAAACAGTCATACTTTTTGTCTTTAATGTATATACATAGGAAAAAGGGATGCAATAACATATTAAGAAAATCAGAAGAAATCTTCTGATAATCATAACTTAGCAAAGAGGCACAACTACAAACAAGTAGACTGAGAACAAAACACACTCCAAGAAAAAAATGCCCATAGGCTGGTGAACCAGGACCACCTCAGCACAAGCAAGGAAAGCAGCAAGGAAAATTGCTTACAACTGCAGCACTGCCATCACACTAAAACCTGTTTACACAACTTACTGATTTTTCCACTACCATATGAAAGACAGTGCAGTTTTTGTAACTGCTAATGTTCTGATCCAAAACAGCTCTGATCCTGCTTACACAGACAGGGAACAAACACCCACATGGCTTTTCTGCATGTAAAAGGCGCTATGTGTTTTGAGAACTCCACCGATTTTTAATTCATCCTGTTGTGGAAATAACATTTAAACAAATATAGCTGCAAAAGGATGAAAAAAAAAACAAATAAAAAAAAAACCAAAAAACCCATACTCTTATAAGATATATCCACAGCTATGCCCACCATCGTTCTGATTACACTGCTGCTATGTAGCGGGTCAAGAAACCTCTTAACCATCTGCCTGGGAAAAAAATGACTGAAAAATCAAGCTGGAGTGCGTTATTTGGGAGTCTTTGCAGACGCCGCCTTGCCCGCGCCGCGAGCAGGTCCCGTCGCTGCCGGGCCGAGCACAGAGGGGTCTTTGTGCACGGGGGCGCGGGGGCCCCGAAACCTGCGCCCTCCGCCCGGGGACGCCGCTCCACGCGTCGTTCCCGCTGGGCTCCTCAACGGCGCCTTCATGGAGCGCCGTGTTTGCCGAGCTGCGCGGGGAGCACAGAAAGCACCCCGGGCACTCGCTACAAGGGTATATGCTTAATTAGATTTTACCATCGGGGGGTTGTTTTCCTTTCTCACGAGGTTCTTAAGCTTTAGCAGGGCTCTGCCCTAAGCTCTCCGCCGCTTCTCCCCAGCTGAAGCCTTTTACAAGCCAAGGAGCCTACTTGGGTTACAGGGTAGCGTTTTAGAGTAAATAAACCGAACATGCACAATGGTCTTAGTTAAATCTACACGGCAACCCTTTCTGCGAGAGCAAGTTGTTTCAGCTGCAGCCCCGCGGAGACCGCAGAAGCGCAAGGCGGGACTTTAAACAGCGAAGCGCGAGATCCTCGTAAATACTCACCAGAAACAAGCAGAGGAAGGAGGGAGAAGCAGCCCCTGGAGCAGGGGATGGCCGGCCGGCCGCCTCGGAGCGCTCGGGCTGCCGCACGGGCCGGCGTCGCGCGCCACCCCCGGCACCGGCGCTCGCTCCCACAGGGCCGCGGCCGCCGAGCGAGCGGCCCTCGCCTCGGCGCCAGGGCAGCGAGGCAGGATGTGAAGGTGACGCGTAACTCCCGGCCTCTTCCCTGTAATTCCCAGCCTCTTTCTTCCCCGTAATTCCCAGCCTCTTCCCCGCTGCCACGGAGCGCTGCTGCTCGCCGGAGCCTCCTTTGATCTGCCTGATTGAAGGCGATGGGGAGATTAAAGCCACGTTTCTGGGCTCCGCTGGGGCTGCGGCTCCGCACTGAGGCCGTTCCTGCCTCGTCCGCGCCACACGGGAAAGGACAAACTGATGAGAAAAGCAAACTGCACTTGTGTCTTGGTGGGAAGAGAGGAATTGGGGGGAAACGGGACACTGAAAACCACATCGGGTCTAACCTGAAATGCTATTTAAGGTTGCTTTAGTCCTCATCACTCCCTATCAATAACATGCCCGTGTCATCCCCAAACACTGGAGTTCTGTTGAGATGCATTGCTCAAAATACCTCTGCACAGGCTGCAGAAACTCCTAAGCTTCTTCAGCACCAAAGACTTAGGAAAATGGGGCTTTCCTCCCCAGATTTAAGGTATCTGAGCCTAAAATGCCCCTCTCAGTCTTTCTTCTGAGTACTTAAGGGCCAGTTAGCCCCAAAGTGAATACTGTCACGTACCTGTAGCCATTTCTTGAAGGAATGAGTAAAACCTCAAGAACCACTGCAGCCTCTTAATGCTGATAACCCCCTGAGCAGAGAGGACAGAGAGGATGCCTCAGTTCTGGGATCATGCACATGAAGAAGCCCAGCACAGACCAACCAAGGCAGAGAACGCTGTACTTTGCAGGGCCACATCATGAAGACTTGTTTTTCCTACTCAGTATTGCTTCACAGATAGGTTTCATCCTGCTCTGTGTGGGCACACTCATATTGACTAGCTCATGTGCTTCCAAGCCTTACATTTGTGTGAGATGGCTCTTGGCTTTTCCTCAGCTCAGGCTACCTCACAACTAACACCCTTCTGGAGCACATAGATCTTCTAATCCACTCTCCTGCCACTCCAAAGCAGGTCACAAAGCTCCCAAGACTAGCTTTTCAGAAGTGGTCTCTTCCTCCTCCACCTCACTCTAGGGGCCCTTGTTTCAGGATCAAGCCGAGCTGCTGAAGCAAAGAACACAGTCATAGAAGGAATTCCTCCTCCACAGGCATCTTCATACTTTGAAAAGCAAGCAAGCAAGCTCTTCTTACATGAAGCTCTTCTTAAAATGCAAGAACTCTTACCAAAACTACCACTGGAGATCAACTTTCCTCAGTGTGACCTCAGGCTTACAAGCCCTAGCTTTGGTCCAGGTTTTACACAAGGCAGCTCTTCCTGCTCGCTGGCTCTGGTCTTTAACAGGTGTTGGAAGACCATTGCTTTCATGCTGCTCTTCCAAACTTCCAAGGCCAAAAGTTGTTGTTATTTAGACCAGGGATTCTTGCCTTTTTCACTTAGCTTCCCCTAGGGAATCTCACTGGCATCAGCTGCCCTTCTTCCACCTCCTCCATACACCACCTGCATCAAACGTAGCACAATTCCTCTACCATCAATGGATTTTCGAATAGGAAACTCCTTTTCCACCAGTGTAGAGCTGTTCAACGCCAGCAGTCTAGGGCAGTTCTTACACAGGTATCCAGGTCTGCTTCTTAAACAAAATACCAGCACTACAAAACAGATAACTTGAAGCCATAACTCAAAAGGGAAACAAGAGCTCAGTATGATTAGCACTTCCAGGAGGAAGCTCTATCTTGAGCCAAGTGCTCCCCACCTAGGAACGGCCTCTTTATGCCATCGCCTCCGAGAAGAGCCCACTAGGGCAACCATCTGTGTGTGGCCTGGTAGCCACTCTCCAATACCCAAAATGCATCCACAAAACTGTCTAGAGAAGCATCTCTTTCAGAGATTGGAAACTCTGCACGCTTTGGAAAAATCTGTTGCTAATAAAGTACCACTTCTTAAAATATGCAAGTATTTCTGTATCTCCATTCACCACTGATATGGTATCAGTTATATTTGCTAACCACCTCAAGGAAGTTATGAAAATCACATTAATATTTGCTCAGTGCCCTGATAGCTGGGAGGATAAAGTACTATAAAAATGTAAAGGATGAATTAATCTATTACAACTCTCGGTGTTATATGTACTGAGCAGAAGAGCACTACTATATCCTAGGTCATCAACTTGGTGAAGTTACTTTGGATGACAGTAAAATGAAAATATAATGTACATTCATAGGTCGTGGTTAATAAAATATTTCCTGTGCAAACTGTATTTAAATACTGTACCATATATTTGAATTAGAGACTTGGAGTCAATTACTAGCTTCACGGTATCTAAAAAGCAAACGCAGCACCACGAGCAGCTGCAGGAGGCAACTTTTACCCACACAAAATGCTCTGTCCTCAAAGAGCTGATGTTCTTCAGCAAACTCCTGCTTTTGATAGCTCCATCAAGCACTCTTTAACTTCCACTCCTGAAATATATTCAGCTTTTAACATTGCTATCTACTGCACAGTTCATCACCAGTGATGCTGGACAAATGCTGCCTTCATCATTTGTAGATGGATGATAAGAAAACATAACTGAGCTCCAAACCATGTGGTGCACAGGTTCAAGAAAACCAGGGAGAGAACGTGGGAGAGGACGGAAGAATCTTAAAACAGATGAACAACAGAGAAGTGGGATGTCAGATTTGATCTGTGTAAGGATGAACAACACAGCTCTACGCACTATGTGAAAAAATATATATGCAAAAAATCTGCTACACTACTAATTCAGTCTTAAATCAACACAATCCTCCTGGATCCACTAGGAAGCTCTACATATATCACCGATCTACATATTCAGCAACATGTTTTAAGAGTGACGGAATTTCTGTAGTAAACAGACGGGATTCTGCAAGCTTAACTGGGCATTAAAGAGACAATGACCAGGACAAAATTTACTTTTTACACCACCTTGAAGAGTAGTTTTCATTTTCAGATTTCACATACTACTACAAAATGTTGCCATTTGATCTTTAAGCCCTTAAGACATGTATGTAGTTCTGGCAAACTAAGCATTCCTATTGAAGAAAGTCCTTTAAACTTAGAAAAATGAGTTATAGAAAGACGGTTTGCATATCATAAGCACTTTTTTTCCCACTAAGATTTCAGAATAACATTTTTTTAATAGTATGCTTAACATTTTTCATATGCTTAACATCTACATAAATAGATAGGAATAAAAATACTAATACAGTTCCCAGAATTCTATGCATAAGCTTTAGAAAAAAATAAATGCAATTACCAAGAAAATGAGAGGTTCAAATGAATCAGTTGGCATAATATAAAAAAAGATAAGTTTAAAATACATTATTAGTATCAGCATGCATTTACAAAGTATGGCTGACACTGATCACTTCCACGTAGATTAACTGTGTTGCAATATGCCAAGCTTGACCACCCTGTCTATTCAAACCCGATACAAAGAGCTGCCTCTCTTGGTCACGAGCCTCTAAGGCCTCTCCTAAACTGAAGGGTCACCCAGCAATGTCATCAAGCAACATCCATTTCTACTAATGTTGGCTGCCCGTGATCAAGAGCTGCTACTCAGCTCCCTTTCCAAGATCAGGGTGCATCTACTCGCTGCACCTTTTCTTGGCTGGATGCCTCTCCACTTAATAAGGCATTAATCACAGCTACTTCTGCCACTGCAGTGTCCTTTAAAGGGAGAGAGGTGTGCAAAAGGAGGAGGTTGAAGGACTTGGACGGTGTTGGATGCTAACAGGAGAGCTGAGAGGCTTTTAGGGTGTTCTGGGGACAAGATGAATCTGAAGGACTGTGATTTGAAATGCTTCAAATCCAGCAGACAGCACCACGGACCCTGCAGAAATTCTGTTGGATTGCTGATGAATTGGGGAGAACAAGCAAATATAGGAAAGACAGACAGACATAACCTGAGGTTAAAATGCAGAATGCATTGCATGGGTGGCACATGCACTTTACAAGTATTTCTTTACATCTATACTGAGTTTTCATTAAAGTTCCTACCCATCTGCAGAACCGTGGACAGAATACAAGGTATTCAAATATAATAAAGCCACATCCCTGCTATACTGGTATTCTTCTAAATATATATATATTATATATTTTGCTGGGGGAGATGCACAAACTTTAATGTAAACATAAGCTGATAAGCAAAAACTGATTTATCTGTATAGCTGAAGCCTTAAGTACAGACTCTTCCCTTTCCAGACTGCTGACTCCACGAGGATGAAATATTATTGTCCAATCAATAGATGCCGTGAAGTAAATTGGCTGCCCTTCTCCAGCTCCCACTCACCCAGGCTTCATGGCAGAAATCTTGCATAATTGATGTCCTCAAGAAAGGCAGAGGAGGCACAGGCTGTGGAAGGTGAAAAAAGTCTTTTTTTCCACTGCAAAGCAGGCTCCCCAGCACCAGTGATGGGGAAATGTCACACGTTATTGCTGTTCACACTCTGCTTTTTTAGATAAACAAAGCACTTCTGGCTTGTAATCAGGAAACTGAAACTCTATGTGTTACAGTCTATGAAACAGTTTGATACCAACACCTTGGATGTTTAAGATCACACTGTCTTAAATAATGCTGAAAGCCAAAGCACATAACTGAATTTCAGGGGGCAGAGAGTATTTCACTGCCCATAAAGTATGTAGAATAATACATTTGCAATCCCCTAGCATAAATAAAATCCAGATCAATGTGATCCTGCAAACAAATAAAGCAGTATTTGAAACTACTTCAGTTATTTTTTTCAGTTTCTCAAAATGTAACAGTAACATTTTCCAGTCTTTCTTTTTCCAGCTGAAAGATGGCTCTCCAGCAGTATTTTTGCAACATTTTTCTCTGAGGTCCCAAGTTTTAATCACAAACCAGATCTGCTAAGGCTGAACTTCCTGAAACATAAGACTATTTTGTTTCATCTACTTACAGGATACAAACACTAATGTCAATTTAATGAGGCTTCATTAAGCATCTAGTGGAGATAAATCTTCTACTGAGCACATTCCTAAATCACCAGATTTACTGAAGTAAAATTATTGGCTAAATAGTAGATATAATTGGCTCTTCCATAACCAAAGTCCCACAACACTCGAGCTGGCAAGTTTAAACAATGTCCCCATATGCACATGAGCATGGGAGCAGTTATCTGCTTTCCTAAAATAAAAAACAGATTTCTGCATTAATCACAAAAAAAGAGAGAAAATAAAAAGGGAAAAAAAATGTAATATTCTCCTTTGCAGAAATGATTTAATAAGGGAAAGCCAGTAGGACAGAGTCTTATTAGCAACTGACTCAGTTTTCAAATACTAATATGAAGAAATCCTGTGCAAAGCATGAATAAATCAGAAAGCAGAACCGAAGAACTAGACTTTTCCTCTATCTACTGCTCAGTGTTTCGAAGCAATTTTTAACAGCCTGTCTTCAGTTGTAACACACAGGCCGATTCTGTAAATAGAGCGCTCCAATAATAAATTACATTCAAATGCAGCTGCACAAACACATTTGCCCACGGTCACATTTTCTCATTGGCGCTCCCTGCTCGCAGGTGAAGCTTTTCCACTGCAGCGAGCCACACTTACGTAGGGGTGCTGTGCAAGTGCTCACACAGGCACCACGTCCCTTGTAAAAGAGCCCAGACTGACCACAGCGGGAAAAACTAACCGAAGGCTTTATCTGAACATAAAATAAACAAATTATGTCAAAAGCAATAATAATTGCATCACTTGTACAGCACCACTATTTGAATTACAGCTGCCATCCTGATGGCACAGCTCAAGTGACTATTGCTGTATAAATTTTTCCACATAACAGGAAAAAATGTGCTTTTGCAATACTGCTACAGTAATTACTGCATTAATCTTACCTCTTACTCATAATCAAAGAAATAAAGCTGCCTTTTTCTCATTATTTAGGGAAATGTATATAGCAGGAGTCCAAAAAAAGACAACTACCGCTGTAAAATATCAATTACTTTTAAGAAGACACTTTTTTGTCATTAAGTTCAGGGAAACCAAAAATGCAGCATCCTTATTTGCTGCAATTACAAAAGTATTGAAAGTTAATGAGTAGAGGCCTTGCAAATATTAGAAAAATCAATCATTTTGTTATTTCCTTTCTTGGCTAAAGAGATGATTCACATTATTTAAGAGCAAATTAAGCCATGACTGTAGCACTCTATTTCTTCTACCTAATGAAGAGTTCAGACTTCGGCCTGGTGTGCTGTTCACTGGTTCCGTAAAAACAACATGACAAAAACCCTACCAGCTCCTCTAATTATTCATTTTTTCCAAGGGATTTCACAAAACAACTGCCTAAACCTTCAAGTAACACATGAAAGGGCTTCCCCCCTGCCTTTCCCGCTCGGCCCACCGCATACCTTCCCCTTCCTCATTAGGGAGACGAAATTGGCACCAAAGCCCTTTTCTCTTTCAGGGGAAAAAAAAAGAAAGATCCAAGTGTTTTGAGTAAGCGGACAGAGCTAGAGCCCACAGAGAAGGTTTTATTTGATGTGAGCTTTCCTGACACACTAATGAACGCCCGACAGACAAGGCAAGAGAAAACGATATTTGAGCACAAACCCAGTGTTTGCTCACTGGACTGCTCGCCTTGCAGAAGGTCACCCCGACAGAGCTCACGCAAGGCGAAGTCAATCTGCTCTAGCTGTCTTGGAGCAAACAGAGGGGAGCCTGGGAATTTCCCTGACGTTCAGATAAATCAGGAACGAGACCTTTCCGAACGCCAACCTTGCCGCCTTGAGAAGGAGATGTTGAATTTCGCTGGGACTCTCTGATTTCAGGTTGTTTAGACTAAGCTACAGTCACTATCACACACAAGCCACAGCATTTCCAAAGGCGCTCACTAAAGTGAGTTTGAAATGCATTCCTTTAATTTGCTATTACACATCTAAAACCTTGAGACAAGTCTTTCCAATGCTGTCTCAATTCTTTTTATATTATGGCTAGCAACACCGAGGTACTTTCTTAAAAACCTGCTGTGGTGTCTCCTACAGTGCACCCAAGTTCCCTGCAGCCACCCAGCTTGAAGCTGCACTTTGCCATTGCAAAACTCTGCAATTCCACCCGCTGGAAAAGAAGAGGATACCTAGAAATGTTACAATTCTATTATAAACTCAGGATACCTAGAAATGTTACAAATCTATTATAAACTCAAAAAAATTCTTTGCATACGGCCCATATAACAAACTCAATTCTTCTCGCACTGAAAGTTTCCAATATTGACCACGTGTCGAAGAACGATGCACTTGAAGGCTTCCCAAAGCTTTTGGGTTACATTCAAGTAAGCAGTCGGACAGCTGGACAAAGACTGAATTCAAGATCAGACTTTAATTGGATTACTCAACTATGGTGTCCATGATGCAGGGAGCCAATATTGCTCTCTCCAGTTAGGAGAGACTGCCCATTTTATATGTGCTCTGTTCACTGTCTCCAGGAGATACTTCAGAATAGGATTTGATTCTCTGCCAGTTATATGAAATGTAGTGTTAGATGAATTCTCTTCACATAAGGATTAAGGCATTTGAATTAGATTAGCTGTTAAAATGTGTTTAGCAGTATGTTTTCTTTCCAGGGCTGGGAGGGAAATTTGGGCCCTTCGTAGGTCCCTCCCTTCCCACTACCTTAAACTGGATGGTGTTCTTGTTCCAGGGCATGGACACTGCTCATTTTAATAAAGCTAAGAAACTGGTTTATTACCAAGCTGTTGAACCTTTGCTGAGGGGCTCAAACATTAAAACCGGAATATTGCTTTTACAATTTTAAGTCATATTTAACAGAAAAGCCTTGTTTAGTCTACAGCACTTAACTTGCATCAGCCAGATACTATTATAAAATGAGGAATGTGCAACTAGGATATTGACTTTCTAGGTAAGAACATGTTGCCCCATTAGCTAGTGAAAGCAACTGAAGAGCAGCAAAAAGGATTGCTTGGTTTGTCAGAAGAGATTCAATTTTGTGTATTATATCCAAGCCAACTTACGCATAAAGCAACTAAAAATTTTTGCAAATAGTGAAAAGTGACCACATTTGTGTTAATCAATCCATATGCACCCACTTTGCACACAACAAATTGGTATTCCAATGGCAAATATTTTTCTTAAAGGATTTTTGTTAGAGAAAAAGGAAAAATATCTAACCTTGAGGAAAGCAACTCAATCAGCTTTTGCTCTTCACGCTTGAATCCGACGACACTTTTTCGCGCAGTGAAGAAGGCAGCTCAAGGACAAGCACACACACAGCCAATGTCCAGCACCGGGAAGGCCTCGGATGCTCCCCCTGGCTCTCAGTCCAAGTGGGTGTGAGCAGGAGGGCAGGACGAGCGATCCTTGTGCGGAGCAAGTGGGAAGAGGCGACCCCGAGCCTGGATCGCCGGCACGTTGTGAGAGGGGCGAGTGCAAACACGGAGCACTGTGGGCAGGCAGGGGAGGAGAGACCCCTCATGCTCATGTTTGGGTCAGATGGCAACTGATTTTAAAACCAGGCCATAATTTTAAGAGGAAAGTGCTTAGCAAACCAGCACGTGCAATAGCTCGCCATGACTATACCCTTCCTCTTCATACATTAAGTTTTAACCCCTGGAAATTCCCCAAATCCATTCCACCACTATCCTGCACCAACATGTCTGTTGGCACGAAGAAGTCGCCTATTCCCTGGTTTCAAGTTTTACTGCTGAACCAATTCTGAGTTCTCACAAAAGACGACGCCAAGATGGAAAGGCTGCACTTACGAATGCGGTGCCAGGCCCCTCCACGCTGGAATTTCTTCCACCAGGACAAGATGGAGAGGAACTAAATCATCAGCACGCTAATTAAAGATGAAGAATAGTAGGGCATTATTTGTACAGCCCCGGAAGGGCACTGCTTGGCATTTTATGCTCTCTCCTGCACCTGCACGTGGCTGCTCGGATAAGGGCGCCCTCCTGCTCACCAGGCTCCAAGGTGCCTGGGAACGTGGTCACAAACAAGGCTGAATTTAATGGGATGACAAGGCTGGAAAACCCAGCACTGCAGCTTTAGTGCAGATGGAGGCAATTCAAGAAAAACTCTTCTGCCTTACGTATTATTGAGTTCTTAGCACCGCGAAAAAGCCTCGCACCCTTCAAAACTACAAGAACAGCCAGCTGCTGCTGCTGCTAAGTTTACTGTGCTTACTCCTTTGCATTTAAAGATGGAAAGAAATACTTCCCTCAGGGAAGGGGGCCCAGCTCATAATTTCTGGATTAAACCCATTACTATTAGCTGCGGAATGAAATTATTAGTGACAGGTTCACTGAATTACCTCTTTAGAGAGGTCACTCGTGCTTCCTAGAAACCTAAAACTGCCTTTGTGAATTTAGCTAATAACAAATGAGTTTCTCAAACTACCAAAATCAGAGGTAAACATAATTAAAAACTGTCTTAACACACTAATTCAGTCATGCACTCGAGTAAATACATTTTCGCGTTCTTCACTTCGAAGTTATAAACTGAGAAATACATGAGTGCTGGCATGCTCCACCATTATATTAACATTTTACATCTGCAGATATGGATGAGAGTTTGTACTGATTTTCAATGTGCTCATTTCTCTCTTAGAACTATGAAGAAAATTAAGAATCATTTCTCCAAGAAAAAAAAAGCTGTGAAGTTGCAGCATTTAAATAAAAATTACTTTTACTATGTGATATTCCCTGTTCTGAAATGAAGAAATGCATCAATTCTGCAGATACGAAAAACCTGAATCTCTGGGAGTTTGTGGGAAAGGCAACTCCACATACAATATCTTACTTAGCATTTTGTGTTCATTGCTGCCATTTTAAACCTTTGCACAATTAGTGACTGAAGACTTAAGAACAAAAATGGTTCAATCCATCACTCCACAGGCTACACTTTGTTCTGTTTGTACTTCCAAGGCTGCCAGTAAATTCAACGAGCTGTTTCATGCAAAATACATAGAGGGCCCTCAAAGCAGGGCCTGTGTTCGCTCCCTCCCAGGTAAGCGACCTCAGCACTGCATTACAGGCTCCTGCTTCTCCTCCTTGTGCTCAGCCTCGCTCCGCTCCTGCTAATGCTGCATTCCTGCCATACAAAGGATGTCCTTGATCCCGGGCTGGTCAATGGCTTTGTAGCTAAGACTCTGCCCCTTGGTGAGAAATGCAGGCTTGGAAGCCTTCAGACCAAGTACGGCCCAAAATACAAGTCCTCTTTTTCTCTAAGGTGTCACCCTGCTGCCCATGAGATTGCAAAGCACTGCAAGGTGTTTGGAGACACGTTGCTGCTCCTGCAGTGAATGGGGACGCTGGCATGGAGGTAGAGATGGCACCAGGGACAATTCCTGCCCTCTAACACCACAAATACCTCATCACTTGGAGCTACTGGAATGTTACTCTTGTTTCTGTCCAGGTCCACTTTACCACCTGCACGAGCTCTTTGGCTACCTGCATCCCTGTTGTCCTTTCTAAATTCAGATGTCCTTTGTCAGATGCTACTCCAGGAAATTGTAGAAGTGACCAAGTTTTACACCAGCTAAAAGCAGTCTGGGATTTCCACTTTTTAAAATGATAAAATAATGTTCCTTAATCCTCCTGGTTTGCAAAGAACTGCCTGTTAAAATGGCACAATCACTGAATTGCTAGGGAAGAAATGCAGCACTCCACAAAGTGGTCATGGTAAATTGCACGATAAAACGGGTGTCACCTCCCTGTAACACTGAGCCAGGTTCATCATTATCCTACTAACATTTAGATAGCTCTGCAGCCCTTGAGTAAATTTAAAACTGTGCTCTGTTATGATTTATTTTACTAGTAAAAAGTTATTAAGTAATCTGAATCCCACTGGTTCTGGCCACAAGTTTCCCCTAAGCAGTGTAACGAAAATTCAACTGCTGTCACAGAGAGCCTGCATCTTACGCAAACTGACATTAATTTGTGGTTGGGAGACCAAACTACCATAGCCGTGCAGATTTCAAGGTCTATATTCAGATCACAATTATTACAGCTCATTCTGCAAATCTGCTTAATTTTTAAGGGATCTTTTTAGCCAGTGAGCACATTTCAGGTGATAACCCGAGGTGGCTGAGGACAGAGAGGGGAGCACAGAGCTGCACAAGGGCTTCGTGCACCAACGCCGTGAGGCGGCGCGCGGGCCATGGCTGCCGGAGGGCAAGGCCGGCCCCGAGCAACTGCCCACAGGGCAACGGCACCGGCCTCCCAAACCCCTTCCCGGCCCTGCCCTTAGCTCCCAAGGGCGAATGAGGGATTGCACCGATGTCGGAATTCCTCCCCGTTGGCAGGATTTGGTCCTGAGGAGACAGCCACTGGGAGGCTGAAGCATTCAGCGCTGCCATCAAATGAAAAAGGGAATCTCACGATGACAAAAATTTACCCAAATGGGTAATCAACATCCTGACAAATCCCTAGGAAAATCAGACATTGATGTCTTGCAATTGTACAAATGGCTCGGGCTTCAAGGCAGCTACATTTTTTCCCGGTAGCTCCCAAGCTTTCGCAGCTCCCCTTGCAGCAGCTCCTCAAGCCATGGGGCGAGCTGAAATCCAGCAAACGCTGTCAGGGGTCGCGCTACATCACCTACCGTCTGCAATGCCTAAAGCCTCTATTACATTAAGGATAACGAGAAATACACATTATTAAAACACAGCGGAGGTGGCTCGATGCCCTTCCAAGAGCCCCAGGTGGAAAGCAGCCCTTTGGACCCCACGGCTCCGGGTGCGGGAGGCCGGCAGAGCGGAGCGCCCCGCGGCACCGCGCGGGCCTTCCCCGGCAGGCGGGTGCTCGCCTGGGCCCCCCTCACCTGCGCACACCGCCCTGCACACAACCTCCCTCTCCTCCTGCACGGGAATCCAGAACGTCCTATTTTCATTTGTAAAATGAAAAAAAAAAAATCAAATTTCAAAATATTGAACCTTTTTGCAAAAGCGGTCCCCTTGCCCTGGCCAACTCTACACAAGTCTCTCTCTGAAGTACGTACCGCAGTTGAGGATGAAGTTAAAAAGGAATTATTAGGCGTTGTCGTGCATAAACACGAGCCAAATACCGGCTTAAGTTACACTAATGGTCTTTATATGGGCTCATAAGTCACATGGCGAATTTTGGCAGAAACAGACTTCATTCCTTAGAACATGCACGTTTAGTTATTTGAACGCAATGCCAAAAATCTCCCAAAGAAAAGTGAAATATCCCAGGAAAACTGTGGTTTTAATATCTGAAGAGTTATGGAACCTTCAGTGAATTTTTCAAGATAAAGAATACATTTTTCTCATTATCCTGAAGACAGATGAATCTTTCTGCTCAATATCTAACAGCTGTTGCAAACAATTGAGACGCTAGAAATTCTGCAAAAATCTTTTATAGGGAAAAATATCTAGCAGTTTAGACAATGGAGTTGTTCTAATATCCTTCTGTAATTTCTGTGCTCTAGTGCTAAATTCACTAATCTGTGCCTCCAAGAAGTCCTCAGACAAGTCTTCCAAAAAAAGATTTGTTCACTTACCAGGACTAATCTCAATGAAGCAAAAAATTATTGTTTCTGTGACCTGTAAGGTCCCTGTATCGTAGCTGAACAACACAGTCTATTCTGATGGAAAAGCAAAAAATTAAACAAGAAATAAAAAGGCTATCATTTCAGAGCTAAGACTTCTAATCTGTAAAACTGCACAGTTAATCCTGCATAGAACAGTTCAGTTTATTCTCCTCCTTAATCCAAAAAGGAAAATCATAACCTTTAACCAATTTACTGAAAAGCTTTTCTTCTTCCAGCCACAGTTTAAGCCAAAAGCATCTCAGCACCGGATCCCAAACTTTAATTTTCTTCTACTCCAGCCATTGTTATGCCAGCACTGCTAAATATTTACCCTTCCCAGATTCCCAAAATGGAATTCTTTTGTAGTGCAGATGATTTGAACAGACCACAAGTAGCAGAGAAATTCTCACGCTTTCACGGGAAGGAATTGGATTTAGGGGACACTTTGTTCCTGACAGGGTAAACTAATCTTTAATAAATTTACATTGAAAGTCCTTCTAACACAGATATCTTCCTCATGTGCACTGATAAACATTAAAAGCATTCATAAACAGTCCTGAGAGAACTGCAGACTTATATTTTACAGAAAATACAGCTGTGATCATATTGCAACTTTATCTGGAAAAATTTAGCTCTAGGTTGTTGAAAAGTTATTGCACTATATATTCTAGTTTAATTTACCTTTAAGACATCAAACAGTTTCTGTAGATAGGGATTCAATAAGGGTTTTAGAGGAGGAAAAGAAAAAAAAAAGAAACCCTAAGGAAAGCCAAACAAAACACAAGCATTAAATAATGTTAAAAAGGAAGACAAGTTCCAGGGTTATGGCTAGAGAATGTTTTGGAGTCTCTGCAGAGACAGTTTGGCCACTACCACCGAAGGAGGAAGCCAACCTAGGTCTTTGCTAACATCATGCGGACTCAGCAACGTGATCTACAAAAGAAACATTCTGTATTCCATGAATTTAATAAGTCAAAAATTCACAGTTTTACATGTAGAGCTACATTAAAAAAGAAAAAAAGTAAATACAAAAGATACTACAGAACAAGCAGAGAGAAAAAGTTTTTTCTCTCTCATTTTTGCAAGCATGTGCAGAATTTACGTCTTCTCCTTGATATAAATTTGTTACTAAAACATTTATTACTCTTGTTCACCATAAAAGCTTTAATGGCTAAAACAGAGCAGACTGATTAAAACTTGCTAAAGCCATTAATCAAGCCATCTTACAGAGGTTATAAAGAGTAGTACCAAAACTGTTCCAATACCAGTAATAGCACGCCAACAGTACTCTTTAAAATAACATTATCACGTTATTTTCTCTAACTACAAGGACTTGATTCTACAGCATCTTTTACTGTGCATTTTTTGTTATCAAAGCTTTTTTTTTTTTTAAACTCCATAGCACAAAATTGGATTTTTCCCCCTAAATTGCTGACAGGTTGGGCAATAATAAGCAAAATGAGACCATCATCCCCGTATCCTACAGAACATCCCAAGAACATGTTTGTATGCAGTGACAGAGCAACAACATAAAATTCAGTTCTCCACACAGCAAAGAGCTACAGTTCATCAACACGTAACTTAAGTGCTACCAACGTCCACGTACTCTCTGAGCATGGGGAGAAAGTAGAGCAGCATCTCTCTCTTTTAGACATACCTTTTTTTCTTCCTCTTTTCCTCCGTTTTTATTTATCTCCTTTGCTCCTCAATTTTTCCTAATTATTAAATCCTCTGAATTAGCCCAGCAATTCGATATTCCTCTCTAAAAGCAGCAACTTCTAGACAGTAAAGGAGAAAACTCTGTATCAGTCCTGTAGGTAGTCTTAACGCACAGACTACCTACGTGCATAAACATCATATATCATTGCAAGAAGTTGGGAAGTACAAGCCAGCTTTCACTTACAATTACGAGGTTTCTGCACGCATGCAGGTCCCAGATCAATGTGCCATAACACCATGTCATTACCCAGCTGCACCTTTTAATCACTGCAGTGAACTGCACTGCGCTCGCATCTTCCACAGCGCTGGACCGTCAGGCATCGTAAAGCTCATTTTCAGGGCACATGTCAAATTTTCCAATTAAGGCTAAAATTACTTCAAAACTATTTTCCCTGCTAAAAGAGTTAAAGAGATGAAATCAGAAATGTTGTTACTGAGATTAGATTTTTAGATTTTTTTGTTTTTACAGACTGACTTCATCAAGAAAATATTTTCTGAAGGCTCTTTCCAAATGATCCTTACTCAACTGGTAAATTATGATCCAGTTACATTTCACCAACTTCAGATAAAACTAGTCAACTATTTAACACACTTAAATAACCACCAGCTATTAAATATGAAATCTCCTCTCTAAAAAGCTAATGTTAGAACTCTGTGAACTCAAAAACACAAAAAAATTATAGATGAACACTGAAATTTTATGCATGAATTTTTGTTCATAGCTGGAAGACTAGACTTGCCCTATAAGGTTAATGGAGAAAAGCACATTTTCGAATCCAAGCCTCATCTCGGATGCCAGATTTGTGATTCATTTGGAGCACCAGAATTTAAATTGATTGAAAATCTTGAAGCACGAGGTACTAGTGCGATAGCCCCCATAATCTAACTATGTAAGCCCCACAAGCATGATGGATCTGGCTTACAAAACAGGCAATCCGAGGTGTGTTGCATGTCACTCACTAACTATAATTTGGAAATACTTTTACGTGCACACATTAACTTGTTTCCTAACAGTATTTAGGAAACTACATTACAAAACAGAGCCTGTATTCTTTTCTCATTAGAAAAAGCAAAAAGAAGAAAGATGAATAAGTCTAAACCTTGCCAAAGGCCATATTACACATAGCAACGCAAGCAATATGTCTCCTATATGTCTCCGAGCCTGTCCTGGGACATACACATAAAATACACGGATTAACTTATACTTGCCTTGGCCTGATATCGGACATTAAAACATTAGTCACCTATGTTTCAGTCTCTAAAGCACAAGGACAGATAAATGAAAAGAAATTAGTAGGAAATCATATTTATTTTGTTTAGAAGTTAAATAATTTAGGATTTCTTATCAAACTTATTTGAAGAAAAAAAACATGATTCTTAATTGAATTACTGAAATTTGTGGTTTTCGAATGTGATAATGAAAGTAACACTAACCAGCTATAAAGAGTATTGCAAAGAATATTTTCAAAGGTTATCTGGTGGTGAACAAGGGAAAAGACTTCCCAAAACCAACTTAATCATAATAATATTATCTACTTATTTGATATATGAAGTAACAGAACTCCTGACATCAAAGCTAGTGATTAACAGAAAAGTTAAGAAATGGATCTAAGCTCATCTTTCATTACTAATAACTAAAAGTTAATTACCACTGAATATTAGATGAAACTTTGTTCTATGAAGCTATGTGCATTTATTTCATTTTATTTATCATTTATCTCATTTAAAACAGTACACTGGAACAAATTTTAACTTTAAAAGCTAACAGGCATGTCAGGTAGCAAAAATGGAAAACTGTAATCCTGTTGAAGTTCAGCAGAGATGCGTCAAATGTATTTTCAATAGCAAATAGCAAGGTAAGCATCGCATGTCTTCGTTGAAAAACGGTTTTAAAGAGCAGCATAGAGCAGCCAAGGTTAATTTTCATTGCAGGGAATTGCCCTAAAAAGGGAAATGTTTATATATAGTTAGCAGTTTTGTATATATTGTAAGTAACATGCAGATAACAGGCCACAGATAGAAGTGCTTCAAAACAGTTCATGTTGGATACTCTGGAATCTCACCCTCTCCCACTCAGACTGTACCTAGAGGCACTTACAGAGAGCTGAGGCAAAAGGAAAAAGGAGAAAAAAAACAGAAAGAAGAAGAAAGAAAAGGTATCTGGAAAGAGGTAGCGCAGCTGGAGCGAGGCCGGTACCATTCGAGGGGCACCGTGTCGGGAGGAAAGCTCCCTCCCAGGGCTCAGGGCGCTCTTCTACAGGCTCGTGGATGATACCAGGAATGATTTTCACAGGAAATACAGAAAAAAATACAAGCTACGTAACGAAGAGATCACATTCACACGCAAAGCTTCACGTACATATTGTGCACTGCGTTGTTCTTCCACCCACTCCCACAACACGCCAGATTTTGTAGGGTCAGATTTCTCATAGCCGGAGCGTTTATGGCTGCGGTAGCTGTCACTGATGGCCGGGGAAGCAGCCGCTTTCTGCTCCGGGGTTACGGTTCCTCAAACCCGCCACGCAAGCAAGGGAATCATTAACTCGGCCCGGCTGCAGGCACAACGCACAGGCCCCGCTCGCTCCTATGCGGGATTTGGCAGCTCCTCCCGAGGCTTTAGGTCCGTCCCGAGGAGCGGGAGCTTGACCGAAAGCCTCGGGAGGAGCTGCCAAACCAGCGGCTAGGAACGGCATCTCCGGGGTCCCAAGGAAGAGCAGTTGTCAGCTGTAGCAGCACCAGAAAGAAAAACAGGAACACGTATCCCGGGGCTCTTTAAATTACACTTCCAAGAGCTATTGTTCCCCAGCGCTGCTCCGAGCTGTAAAAACTGCAGCCTCAGAGGGCAAAAGTCAAGGAAACCCTACTGATTTTCTCCGGATTACTCAAAGATTAATAAAATCATTTGGGAGCTGGCCTCAAAATCCCCAATCACATGCCCACGGCATTCTTGTGCAGCACTTCTGTTTACAGGATTTTAATGAACTGCAGCACTGAAGCAGAAATCCTCTCAGCCGTGGGCAGGTGGGGCTGGAATGCAATTGAGGTGGCTCCGTATTCTGCATCCCCAGTAGCAAAAAGAGGAAGGCAAATCTTGAGGTTTTCAGTCTGTGCTTCTAAAATATCTTTACAAAAATGTGTTTAGCACAGAGAGAATCAATGTCAAAAATTGCATATCGATGATACATCGATAATACAAGCAAACTAGCACAATCATTGACACTATAATCAAATGGAGCGTTGCCTTGGAGTGTTATATCAGGCTAGGAGGAGTTTTTGCATCATTTTTAAAAGGAACAAAGCCTCAGGCCAGTTGAAATAATCCAGACAATGAACAATTCCATTGCTGTTTGAAAATGGGCCGAAAAGTCCTAAGTATCAGGAGACCTGAGCAAATGCCTGCCTGACTATATTGTGTTTAGACACATGCATCGTTTCAGCCCACTATTCATGGCAATGAGCACCTCAGGTTCCCTGCGTTCCCACTGATGCAGAGAAAAAGAGAGGTCCCATCTTGAATAGCACCTCTCAGATCCCATCGTGGCTATCACCTGTTAGCACCCAAAATGTGGCTTTGCAGCCAGCAGCTCAGACACACACTCTGAATTTGCAAATGTGAGATCATTAGGGCTCACAGCTACAACAGGTATGGGGAAAAAACACCACCACAGGGCACCACCTCAGTATGGAAAGAAGAATAAATCAGTAACTGGATAGCAATTCAACCCAGACAAATAAAAACACCAATATTCATGACACAAAGCAGGACCTCAACTTTCCTTTAATGTGAAGATCTCAGTCAAAATAATCAGCACTGCTGAACGCTGTGAAATTGAGTGTCATGCATTTGAAAGCAAATCCTTTCTTTCACACCAGATCTAAAGACTCTGGGAAAGAATGAAAGGACTCAAGGAAACTGAATTGGCCTGGGAACCAGAAGATTACAGAAGAGAGGAGACAGCCTGAAAAAAAAACATAAGCTGGGAACCCAAGGATCTGGTCAAGTTATGGGTCATGCAGTGGCCAACAGTCTCTGGTAAGAAGCCACCTGCCTTCGTTGTTGACTTGACAGAAATCACAGCATGGGTGGCAGGATGTTGTTTGCCCAATGAACACAATCATTGCAATGGAGTTACGGATAGCAGGTATCCACCACCATGGCTTCAAGGTCTTGCAATATTTGACTCCTCTTCCCTCCTACATCCCAAGCAATCCCAAATCCATGCTAAGTAAGCAAGAGTTGAAACTTCTGCTTTATTCTAAACCCATCTTTAGCCAGTTACTGCCATACTCAAAACAAGTTACAAACAGGACAAATCCAGCAGAAGAAGGTGCATGCATAGCACGTACACACAAATACACGTACAGTTAGAGGCTGAAATGGAAAGCAAAGTGTGAATGAGAGATGAAGCTGTGCGTCTCCACTGCTGTGCGTGCAAGTCTGCTGTTGGGAGAGGGTAAGTATGCCAAATACATCAGCCCTTCCACCAACACAAACCTGTGCATGTGGGTTTTTTTGCACACCAGAAGTGGTCTTAAAGCACTGTCTGAGGAAACTTTAGCCATAAATCTTACTGTCTGGCATGCAGTTTTGAAGAGTCCCATGGCATGGCTGTCATTCGGTATCTAGGCCCTGCTTGCACACATGTTGAAAAGACATATGTCCTTTGCAACATGCTGCATCCAACTTCAGCATCTTGTTTGTGTTAGCATGAACTTTTGCCCACTCTTGACTGATTACCCCTTTTTTTTTTGAACAGGAAAAGCTTAAGATGGGTCTGTGAAATTCCTTTGTCAGGGCAGCCTCTCCCTCCCCTTCCCCTCATCCGCGCGCACACACAGCCCATTGTGCTCGGGAATGGGGGGCAGGAACAAAGCTTTTAATAAACTTCCAGGACAACAGATAAATGTGCACGCGTAGCTCTGATAAAGCACATCCCTGGCTGTCAGCACGTTTCATCCTCAGGAACGCAGGAACAAAGACCATCCCTTATTTCCCCTGCACATCAAACACCAGGCAGAGCTGCACTTCCCAGCTTGGAATTAATGCACCCACATCAGCCCCCTCCACCACCAGCAGCTCTTGGTCCATTCTCCTCTTTCTGAAGCACTCACTGCCCTAACAGAGACATGAGCAGAACTGACCTGCCATCCAGAAGGACTCGGGGCAGCACTCTTTGCCTCCTTACAGAGACCTGCTGCCTCCAGTTAGCCCAAATTCTCATATGGGGTGTTGCTTTGGAAGGCAGAGCAGCACGGAGCTGGCTGGGTCCCCCACGGCCCAGGACAGACACTGGTGGTGCCGATGGCAGTCGGGATGACGCAGACCTGTAGCTTTTTCCCCCATCATGTAGCTTACCAGAGAAACCCACTGCCTTGGAGAAGCAGCAGACAGAGAGGTAAGACAAGCAGACAACTTCCATCACCTGGAAATGACTGAGGTCTCAGATTCTCCTCATCGGGGAATCTTGACAAACTATTAAATTCGGGGACTCTTGACAAACTATCAAGGTCTTGCACTGTAGAAATCAGGTGTCTGAAAATCAGCCGCCTGGAGTCTCTGAGTAGTCCCATCTCTTTTGCTATTTTTGAGCCAAGCAAAGAGCTACAAGTGACTTCACCTAACTTATCTAGCAAGTTCAACTATTAGCCTAACATCTTTATGAGTTCTCGCAAATCCCTGTCTCTTCCAGAGGTAATTTCTCCCCCCCACTTTTGCACTGCTTATCTAATACAATTAGCACCCAACTTCTCCTTTTCCTGGATGGAGACTTCTTGTCAGAACTACTTTTAGCTTGTAACTTTTGGCCCAAACACGCAACTTTTACACAGTAAGATTATTAGGCATAATCTCTCTTCTCCCTGAAAGATAATTGGTACAAGTTTATTATTTCATTTACGGCACCTTCAACCAAAAAATCTAGTACATAAAAACCAAAAGGGAAAAGGAGGACAGAACATGTTTTCTGTATCTTAAGCTGAGATAATATTGAACACAAAAGTAATTACCAAGAAGCAGTTACTTAAATGTTTTTAATTAAGAGTGTTAAGAATATAAAGTTCTAAATAGTTTAACCTGAACACAGGGATGGGAATGTATGATGTATCAAAATCCTTCATGTATCAAATGGTTCAGAAAAGAACTATACAACTCAGTAAGAAATTAAGGTTCTATGTCTAACGTACTAGTTTGTTTGCTGATTGCAAATTTCTAATACTCTTATAATTTGGTTTACATTTGGAATGTGATCTCAGATTTATATGTTTTTTACTTGAGCTAGAAAAATTAGTAATAACTATTTGTGCTCATTTGCCAAGACCACATTTCTGCAAAGAAACTTTAACGGAATTGAGAAAAGAGAGTTCAGAACAGTTTCTCATTCACAGCATCAGAAAACCATTCACCATTTAATGCTTCCTAAATTATTTTCTTCCTATAAAATCAATTGTTTTCTGTAAAGTTAATAAGAAAATTACAAACGGTAGCTGTACCTGGACTGACAAACCCCAGAATTTGCAGCTATTATCCCCACATGGGCAGAGAAGCTTCTCGGTATAAATTCCTAAATGGAATTCTGCTTGGAATTTCGACAAGGCAATTAAACATAGACCACTTCAAAGTGGGGCATGTCCGTACTGATCACAGGAACATGCGGAATTCCAGAGGAGAGAAGTCAGTACTTCAAACAGAGTTCAAATAAAATATGGATTTTTTTTTTTTTTAAGAAAACTATACAAGAAACATGAGAACAAAAGACTGACAGACTATTTGAGTCTGCTTCTCATTTTTCCAGTTAACATTCCTTATGCCTAGATATTCACACACACCTCCACCAACAGAAAAATACAGTTAACTCCCAGCACCCTCAGATAATCAGAAGGGGTTTAGTTATATCATGGTTTGAAACATTCCCGTCCCTTTGCCACGTCCTGTCAATCCAGCTTGGTTTCTCCTTGGCTGACCTAACCATAAGACAGCATCTCAGCTCGTCCTGCTCTCACGGAGAAGGGTCTGGCTGCACGTGTCTTCTCTCCAGGTCCTGTCGTACGCGATGCTACTTTTGGTGATACATCATTCACGCCAACACTTGGCTTCTTTCTTCTGTTTGCTCACTTTCTACTCTCCAACTGCAGCTCTGCAGATCTTCAAAAGAAAACACTGCTCTGTGCAGTACACATAATATAGTGGCTGGATTATCTTAAACGCGGATTATTCACAACAATCTCCTCCCTTGCGCTCACCTTGCTCCCTCAGACGATTTGCTAGTCATGACTTCTTTCCATGAAAGATATGTTCATTGTCAATATATTACTTTTATTCCATTTGTCTGGCATAGAAATTAAACCTACCCTGCTGTTTCCTCTCAATCTGAGAGCACAGGTGAAATAGTTATTTAAATCACAGCATCAAGCAAAAGAATTGGCTGCTGCACTTGGCAGGAACATATGCAGGAGAGCAGTGGACCAGTCTTTTGGCAAGTAGGAGTCGTGGCTGTTACATAAAATCCAAGTTTTCTGAAGGAATAAAAATTCACTTGTCTCTTGCTAAAATAGAATTCTTATTTTTTGTACATTAAAAAATATATAGCAATTCTGAATTTATAGCTAGCATATCCCAATGTGCAATCAGACAGACTTGCATGAAAATATATTTTGTGGAATGAGGTGCTAGGTGACTTGAAACTCGGCCCAAAGTGACATCAGTCACTTGGGAAGAGATTCTAGCTGCACTGCCAGAACTGGGAATACAAGGCTAAAGCCTGACTCTTTCTCTAGAGATCCAGAAACAAGGCAATATTTCACCTGGAGGATGGAATATACAGAAAGGAAAATAATCCACCTCACTCTTATAACAGATAGTCACTTTGATGGACGATCAAATAGATCATGCCTTTAAATTGCATCAAAAAGATTCTTTTTTTTAAAAAAAAAACATGCTCTTTCAGCTGTCCTTTGTCCCATGAGCTCCAGACAAAACACCCAGCACTTCTTTTTTCACAATGCCACCATAATATGCCATTTGCCATCAGGACACCACAGCAGCAGCCCAAGAGAGCACACCGCCTGCAACACTAGTTTATACTGGAGAGAGGAGGAGGTAGGAGGATGAGGTAATGGAAAGAGAGACGGCAGTTTATCACTTCTCTGCCTCTCCTCATAGGCAACCTCTGTCTGAGCGCTCAGGAAGAGCAGAGGGCCACGTTCCTGCTCGTGACCTCTCCTTGAAAAAGCGCAGTCTCCGCAGCTAACAGGAAGGTTGGGGTGGAGGGAGGAATCTGGCATTCCAGCACTCCCACTCCCAGCTTAAACCTTGGAGGCCGCCTGCTCGCTATTCCTCAGTCTGCTGATCTGCTCCATTTTCCAGCATTCAGAAATGCTTAAGAAGTTTTAACTTCATCTCTGTTTAATGTCTCAAGCTAAACACGGTAAAATTTCCTATCTGGAATGCTCAATGCCATCGGGGGCCCATTTAAACTGCATTTTCGATAAGAAAAAGAAAGCAAAAACCTCCTTGCTTCAGATGAGACTGAAGTCGTCTTTCCAGAGCATTTTAGAGCCAAGTTAGTTTGGTTTTCAGGGCTTTATATACACATGGATATATATAAAGTGAAATTACAAGTAGCTAGCACAGAGTGTGCACTCTCCTCCAGCATTTATCAAGCTACAAGAAGCCATTAGCAGCAGCCCCCAAACACGCTTGTTGATGGAGCAGAGAAACACGTGGCGCTGCCTGTGAGCCCATGGAGGCTCTTGTACATACCCTGTGGCTTCAGTGTCACTTGCTGCTTTAGAAACAAATGCAGATACTCCCACTTCTACCACCAAACACAGCGCTGAACCAACCCCCAAGATGATGACTTCCCATCAGCTTCAGCAGTGACAAAACACCAGATGCTTCAACCAAAAGCATCCCACACTGTTGGGAACCGTATGTTGCAGTGCCCAACCTAGGGCCTTGCCTCCCTTCCCCAGGATCCTATGAGCAGGTTGCAGCTGGAAGAAGCCACCGAGCTGCATTTGGCACGTGGGAATCACATCGCAGGAGAAGAGACACCAACACTTCCCTACAGCCAGGAGCTGTTGGGGTTACCAGAGCCCTGGGCTCGGAAGGAGCCCCATTAGCAGCAACATTGCCCCCAGCTGCAGCCGAACACTGGGGAGAAATACAACAGAGGGAGAAGTCAACCGAGCGCCTGGGTCATTACAAGTGAGGATGATGCTCTGCAAAAATCTAAATTTGGTGCCTTGATGCTTTGAAATCAATCAGCCTTCCCAGCTCCCTCCTGTGGGGCACTGAGCACAGAACACGGCAAGGTTTAGTAGACTGAAAAAGGTTATAGTCGACAAGAATTTAGCTGCTTGTCCTGTTAACGCAAGCAGAAAGGATCCTGGAAGGGGGATGAATATCTCATGTTTAAGATTAAGCTCCTCATGCCTCTCTTCTGTATTCTTTAAACACCTTTCTCTTTATTGAGGATGTGTTTTCTATCAGTATTTCTTCTCGGACATCCAATATATATTATTTGTTCTCCCTAAACTTACTTTTCCTTATTTTTTAAAAACTGTGCACTCTTTTCCCCATTATTCTGTTCCCCTCTGCTTGCAAGGGCATCATTCTTCCCATATCCTAGGCATCCTAATAGGTTTTATTAAAATCATGGCTTCCTCTATCCCTCTTATTAATGCTCACTCCTCTGCCATCTCTATCTCAGCTCCACTCACGTTATCAGAACATTAAAGCAAGGATGTAAACAAACTGGTCCAGCAAAGATAGACTGGTCTCCTCTCTCCTTATTAATAACCCTTTCCATGCCCTACGGTGGATCTGACGTTGCTTCTTATGTCAGTACCAGCACAGTGTTTTAATGCTAGTGCCAAGATTATATTGCTAAAATAAACCAGTCATACATCAACTAAACGTTCTGGAGAAATTAAGTTCTCAATGTAATGTATTGTAAAAAAAA